>JAFVLL020007569.1:0-19080 GCA_021397915.2 Tor tambroides
TCAACCTAACTGTTGACTTCCTTCTTCTCTATAATAATTAAGCCATTTTGGGAAATGAGCATGATCAAACATATATTGTGGAGTGGAATCTGGGTTGAGGCAGACTATAGTTTCTTACAATCTACTCATACAATGTTGACATATTTTGCATCTTTATTCAACATTTAACATTTATATTAGCAAACCTCTTCATAATACCTGCTGACGAATGCTTCTTTAATAATGAAGCGATATCTGATAAACATACACAAACAGCAGATTTACATGCAATCTCCATGCTAACATCTTCAATATACATTTTAAATGTCTTTATTAACACTATATGTAAACGTTTTAATAGGGATCAGGGATGTGATGAGATCTCATGGCACAAGATCTCACGAGATCCGATGTGTCTCGTGAGAACGTGATGATATCCTCGCAAAACATTTTGCAGTGTTTACATTAGAGCTGCACGATTAGTCATTAAAAGATTGCAATCTCGATTAAAACACCCACGTGATCTTATTCCTGAATGACAATGATTCAGCTATCTATGTCTATTACGGCTGTTTAACATCGTGAGTGTCAGTGGAGCGTGAGAAGCACGTTTTGTCGCTGCCCATGTTAATGAATCAGAGGTTCGGCCATAGTCATGCTTCCGATGTGAATGCTGTCATTAACTGATATGGACGATGACAAAACATGCGCTGCTCACGCTCCACTAACACCTGTTTCACATCGTAAGAGTCAAAGACATTCAAACCTGCATTCATGCTGCTGCTGATTCAGAAAGAACAACACAGTCTTTTCAACCACACATCATTATTTCTGTGTTACAGACATTTAAATAACAGAAGTACTGGGATAAAAGTTTATAGTTTGGGTATAAACATTTGTCTACAGTAGCGATCAAAACAAAAGTATCTTAACACTTGTATTGTAACACTTATCCTCTTCCGCCAGGAGGTGGCGACAACCCGTTTAAAAAATGTTTTTGACATTGAATCATTCATTCAGGAGATTCCAATAGTGAAACAGGTCTTTATGAATTGAGACACTGACTCCTTCATTGATTTTTTTTTTTTTTTTTTTAAATTGTTCAAATGAATTTTTTTTGAAAAGGCTTAAGCAATGAACATTTTGCGCTGCATGAAAATGCGCGTTTCCGGACTGTGCACGTCAGTGCACAAACCCGTAAATGGCATGTTTCCGGCATTTTCAGCGTAACTGCCCTGGCGTTTCTGATTTCTTGACACAGCCAGAAACGGACTCTTTTGTGTGCGGCAGTTTTCCAATCCGCTCACTAACGAGATAAACCCCCAGACACAGACGGAAATCTTGACACACTCACCGGTAAATCCATGTATCGTCCTGTTCACAAGCGGTGAAATCTCCATAAACAGCCAATCATATCTCAGTATATGTCTGTAAATTACTGTGCACTTAATATATTTTAAAATGCTACTGGCCTTCTACACAAAAATGTGTCATATGCACTCATAAAAACAGTAAAGAAAGCCACAAACACAGCAAAGTATCAACAAAACTCAATTTTATTTTTCAGCAAATACAGGACTGCAAATATTTAACAGGACTGCAAATATTATTCAACAAACACAACAGAACTGCAACATTTAACTAATCATTTAGATTGAGAAAAAGATTTTGCAAACACAGACACTTCAAGTTATCACAGTGCACACAGCGGGGAGGAACGAGGAACACAAAACGAGGATCAACTCAACTCAACTCAACTCAACTCAACTCAACTCAAACAAGGCAGGGCAAGACAAGGCAAGGCTGACACACAGAAACACAGGGAGTAACGAGTAGACCAGACGAAATCAAACTGAATGGACAGGACTATAAATACACAGGATAATCATAGATAATGAGACAAACACAGCTGGACAAGAATTAACTAATAATTACACTTAACAAGGACAGGAAACAAACCAAATAAGGACACAAGAGGCGGGAACACAAGACACACACGACAGAGGACTGACAAGTGAATCATTAAACTGATTAAACAATAAAATATTTAAAAAAAACAAAACAATTATACTAATCAATAACAAACAGAATAATGAATACACTTGCAACGGACGCTCCATCTCAGACAGTCACACACACACATATTCTACAACTCTAGTGGCACCATCAAAATAAGAATAAAATAAAAAAAAAATAAGAGGGATCATAAACATTCCATGCTATTTTTATTTAGTACTGTCCTGAATGAGCAATTTTAGATATTTACATATACTGAATTTATAAAAATGAAAATATATAATTTATAAAAATGTTCAAAAGTTTACATACACTTGATTCTTAATACTGTGTCATTACCTGGATGACCCACAGCTGTTTTTATGTTTTGTGATAGTTTTTCATGAGTCCCTTGATTATCCTCGGCTGCAGGTTCTACAATCTACTTACGCTTAAGGTGTTTTGGGAAATGCAGCCCAAAGCAGTTCAACTGCCTGCTATTCTTCAGAAAAATCCTCCAAGTCCTGCAAATTCTTTGGTTTTCCAGCATCTTCTGCATATATGGCCCCTATCCAACAATGACTTATGATTTTGAGATCCATCTTTTTACACTGAGGAAAACTGAAGGACTCATACACAACTATTATAAAAGGTTAAAACATTCACTGATGCTCCAGAAGGAAACAATACATTAAGAGCTGGGGGTGTAAACTTTTGAACAGGATGATAATGATAAGTCATATTTGTTCTTTTAGTACTGCCCTTCAGAATCTACATAAAATACTTATTTTGTCTGAAAAGTATAAAAAAAAAAAGTAGTTTACCCTGATCACCCAATTCAAATAGCTTACACCCTGCATCTCTTAATGCATTGTGTTACTTTCTTGAGCATCAGTAAATGTGTTTACCTTTTGTAATAGTTATGTATGAGTCTCTCGATTGTCCTCTGATGGATCTGAAATCATACAGTCACTGCTGGAAAGGGTTCAAATCTGCAAAAGATGCTGGAAAACCTGAGAATGTGCAGGACCTTGAGGATTTTTCTGAAGAAAAGTTGAACTGCTCAGGAGAAACAAAGGACTCATTAAACCCTATCACAAAACAAACATGAACCACTATTCCTTTTATTTAATCAGCTATAATTCTGACTTGCAGACCAAACGTAAACATCTGTTAAATGAAATAGCTTCATCAGGCCAGTCCTAAATAATAATAAATAAATAAAAAACGTATTATTTTGTTTAATAACATTATGCATATTCTGCAATGTGATGTAAACTTTTGACCACAACCGTATGTATGTGTGAAACAGTGAGTACAGCAGGCTAATTTCAGTGAAATATCAATACCCCTATCATCCTCTGCCATGTCCTTTCTATTTATTTTGTGGAAACTGTCACTGGTGGTTCTGTCACATTTTCACAGTCCTTCAGATGAATGGTTGGGTCTGGGAACAGAGGATCCTGTGAAAAAAATAAAATATAATAAAACACATTTTCTCTAAATACATTGTACAGTTCCCTTTCGAGGGAACTTCGAACTGCATTTTCTAGGGTTGCTATGGGGAACGCCGTCAGTATGACCCGTGTCTGAAGCATACATACAAAAACACCACATGTTGGCCGGCGACAGCCTATGACGTCACTACCGGCGCGACCACAGTATAAAGGGGCGCCGGGAAAATACGTCATTCTCTTCTTCGTCTTCAGTGACTGTTTTGTTTGAAGCGTGCATTCTACTGGTAAGAACGATTTTCTACTGTTACTATGGCGAGCACTAGCAAGGCGTTTAAGAGATGTGTGCATCCGTGTCCTCGTTATTTGACACCTGATGACACACACGATCTTTGCGTCTTTTGTTTGGGCGAGGAGCACGCACGCAATGTCCTTGAGGGGGCAATCTGCATGCACTGTGAGCTTTTTTCTATGAGAAAGCTCCGCTCTCGTCTGTCTCTCTTTTCGAGGAAGGAAGGACAGCCGTCTGCTTCCCGCGGTTCAAGACCCACTGTTGCCAAGGCACGGAGGAGAATGAGCTCGTGGGGCTCGCAGGCAGATCTGGCTGATGAGTTAGAGAGGGGGCTTTCCTTCTCGCGCTCGTCAGCCGCGAACAAGGGTGAGTCGCTGGATGATGATGATACAATCTCTCTGACATCATCTGATCCAGCGGCTAGTGCTCTACTGGGTTATGCCCAGGAAGAGGAGGAGATGTCTGAGGGCGAAGAAGTTGAGACTGAGCCCTCTCAATCCTCCTGCCCTGCATATGACGAACTGTTGGAGGTTATGGAACGTGCCACGGCAAGGCTTGACTTGCCATGGAAGCGGGCCAAGATGGTGGCACTGCGGGGTCGTCTCGATGAGCGTTATCTTTCTGGCCATAGCCCCCCAGCTCGAGTGAGCCTCCCATTTCTTCCTGATCTCCATGCGGAGGTTGAGAGGGAATGGAATAAGCAGTTTTCCTCTCGTATTCATAGGTTTCAGCATACCAGTTATGCTAACATTGAGAGGATGCATGAAAACGGCTATGAGGGGATGCCCCCTGTGGAAGAGACGCTAGCCAGCTATCTCTCTGTGGGCGAGACATCCTCTCTCAAGGCTAATCTAAGCCCCTTCAGGAAACATCTCGCTTAAATGGCAGGGCAAACGCAGCAGCAGGTCAGGCTGTCGCTTCATTGCACGCGATGGCGGTGCTTCAGGCATACCAGGCTGATCTGCTGGAAGACCTGGATAAGGGTCAGGGCTTGTCACCTGATGAAGTACCTGAGCTGCGCCGCACCACAGATTTGGCTCTCCGTGCCACTAAGCAGGCCGCCACTGCTATGGGCAGGTCTATGGTGGCCATGGTGGTAAGGGAGAGACATCTGTGGGTGAATCTGGCAGATATTGGGAAGAAAGAGAAGGGGTTTCTTCTCGATGCTCCAGTCTCGCCTTCCGAGCTTTTCGGTACCTCCGTCGAGACGGTGGTCGAGAAGTTTAGGGAGGCGAAGGCGTGCTCAGCGGCCTTCAAAACCTTCATTCCAAGAAGGTCCAGGTCTGAGCCCGAACAACGCAGGGGGTCCTGGCCCATCTCCATCTGGGGATCAGAGATGGGCACAGAAGGCTTGTGTCACAACTTGTGCCCCTCCCCCGCCTGCGGGTATGGCTAGAGGGAGGTGCGGGTCAAAGAGAGGGAGACAAGACCTGAGGGAGGTGATCCAGACGAGGCGTTCTCAATGCTCTCGTCCGGACCAGAGTAAGACTTGAACATCTACTCCCTACACATAAACACAGTGAATAATATATTTTCCCGGCGCCCCTTTATACTGTGGTCGCTCCGGTAGTGACGTCATAGGCTGTCGCCGGCCAACATGTGGTGTTTTTGTATGTATGCTTCAGACACGGGTCACGCTGACGGCGTTCCCCATAGCGACCCCTAGAGGACGCAGTGTCTCGTTCCCTACTCAGGGAAACATGGTTACATATGTAACCTGAGACGATTTTCATTGCTTAAGCACAAGCTAGTATGATGAAACATAACATGATAATACAAATGTAATGATAACAGCCAGCTATTTTGTTAGCTGAATTGTACAGCAATTCACGAGTTCTCATATGTACGGAGGGGACATGTTCGGTTCACTTAGTTTTGGCTACTTACAAAGTCGTGGCCTCGAGAACCTATGTTGAGGGATCAACAGCGATTTCTCATATATGTAAACAAACCTGCCTGACCATAGAAACCTGGGATTATCAAAGATGGGTAAACATTTTTATCCATCGCACAGTCTTGTAAATCCGTTAACTGATCGTGTCTTTTTTTATTTAATTGTATATTATTAGTAGTATTAAATGTATATTATTATTATTAAATTGTAAAATAATAATATTATTATATTAACTGGTTAGGGCTATATTTTTACATTTATTGTCATATATGCTTATTTCCCTTCTCAATTCGTGTATCACTTTACCAAATTAATGTTCTGTCTAATTATGCTAGTATTGCATAATAATGCTAGCAGTGCAAAAACTGTAAATGCCTGACAATTATGCCAATAACGTTTTGACTTTATGATTATATTTATACTGGTAGGTGACGATAAATTAGTGTGCTGTGCTCTCATTTACAATGAAACTACGCAAATGATTCATTCATCAACAAAACACTATAGTAGAGTCATTCTATAATTAGGGGTACATGTCATGTCCATGGACTCAATTATCAATTTTACTTAATGAAAAATAACTTTTCACTTCAAACAATTATCACTTTTATATCAGGGGACATTTCTAATTAATTTAATACAAAATTCCAACAGATATCCATCTTTTATCTTGCAAAAATGGCTTATTCTATACCGGAAGTTGCTGTTTTTGTGCTGTCCGATTTGGTAAATGTGAGGTTTTTCTCTTCAGATTAGCTCTAAAATACATGTTTCTGTATATATTTCTTATAATTATTTGTCCAAAATAATCATTAAATTATGAGAAAGGTGTTTTTTGTTGTTGTTGTTGTTTGCCCACAAAATCAAATAACATTAACAGTATCACATCATATATTCATATTACAGAGTGTACAAAACCCTAAAGAAAGACATTAAAATGGATGGAAAAGGGCAAAGAAAAACAAATGATAAATAAAATAAAGAAAAAGACCACACCATTTTAGAGCATAAGAACTATACAAAAATTAAAGGAAATTAAAAAACAGTCCTGTATGTACATTAAGAGAGCTCTTTTATGTATTCCCAAAGGGGAGACCATATCAGCCAGAATTTGTCAGATTTTTTATGTTTATCATAAGTGAGCTTTTCAAATGGCAACCACGTAGCAATCTGTGATATCCACATTTTGAAAGATGGAGCCTGTGTGGCAGACCAAAGTAACAGAATGCATTTTTTAGCTAAATATACCAGGACAATAAATAACTGTATTGCATCTTTTTTAAACAAATTGTTCACATTAAGATTCAATAAATATAAAGCTGGGGTCATATCAAAGTTTAGTTCAAGAAGATCTTCCATTACCCTATGTATTTTCTTCCAATATGGCAAAATTTTGTCACAGTACCAAAAACAATGAATGAATGTGCCTTTTTTTTTACACTTGAAACATAGACCTGTGGCATTGATAAACATCTTCTTAATACGCATCGGTGTAAGATATATCCTATTAAAAAATGTAAAGTTGAGCTCATGGATCCCAAGAGAAGTACATTTCGGATACATATTATCACATACAATAGCCCAGTCATTCTCTTCAATGGTTTGACCGATATCCTTCTCCCAATCACCCCTCAGTCCTGGCAAGGCAGAAGTGCAATTACTAGACAAGATGTCATATGCCCTTGATATTAATCCCTTTAAACAAATTGGATTCAGTAAAAGGTCTTCAATCTCTGTTGTTTCGGTTCTCAACTCTTCTTTGTCTATCTTTGGTTTTAAAGTGTAATGAAACCCCCCTGTTTCAGCACTGGTTGTTCACACCTTAGATCTGAAAAAGACTCAGAAATGGGTGTCTAAAACTGGAAAAGTGGGAGTGTAGAGGGTGGGAAGACAATCAATAAAAACACAGACCTACAACACACTCATTTTAGAGACAGATGAATATTAAAATATATTTAAAACAGAAAGAATAAAGGCATAGTTACTTTTTGTTTATTCTTCTTTGTATTTTTGGTCTCATTGTTTGCTGTGTATCACAATAATCTGTCGTGTCATCGCGTTCATGATCAGATGTACCGCTGTATGGTGCTAGTTCATGTTTGGAGCACGAGAGAATATGAAATACTCACAAACACTTGAAACACGCTTGCTCCGGTCCGGATATGAACTATGATCCACTCAGCGAGTGTTATTAAAGCCATTGCGGCGTTCCGCGCAAAAAACGCTCTCTCACGCGTGCTCCACATGTTGTCATATTAAATATTGTTGCGGTCATGTTTACAGAAATTAATTGACAGCTTGAAGCTCTTTCATGAGATTTGAATTCTCCGCTGTAAGACGTGTACTCGTTAGCCATGGCAGCCAATCACCACTCCAGATTAATGCAACTTTTCTTTTTGAACCGAAAGAACGGAATTGCTCCAAAAAAATAAAAAAATAACCACTTTTTCCTTAATAATAGACATAATGAGTGCTATTGTTGTTTTCACTGATGTGCAACATGTTCATTAACATCTCAAAAAATGTGTTTTAAGGTTTCATGACCCTTTAACACTCTCTTGAGATCAAAAGAGACAAGTAGAGTGTGGAAGTCTGCAGTCTGTCTGAGGTTTATCTAGGTCAGGGATGGGCAACTTCGGTCCTGGAGGGCCACCGTCCTGCAGAGTTTAGCTTCAACCCTAATCAAACACACCTGAACCAGCTAATCAAGGGCTGCATCCGAAAACTGAAAAATGCTGTCTTCGGAGGCAGCATTCCAAGGTAGGAAAGCATAAAGGCGCGTCCGAATCCAAAGTTAGCTTCACTTCCTGCCTCATGAGATACCTTCATCTGATCAATTTTTAAAGTCCGTGTAAAGAGAATTCTGAGAATTGTTTCTAAACACATTACAAATGTTAGAAATGTATTGCTGATACACATTACAAAGACTCTGAACTATGTAGTACAGAATTGTGGAGTTAAACTGTTAAACAGTTTTTCACCAATTCTGTGTTCAGGATTTTTTGGGCGGGGCTAAAATGCTGGCTCGATGACGCAGTGGAGCCACCGAGCGTGGCACCGCCCCTAACACTATAATAACTATGTTGAGAGGTCAAGTTCTTAGTTTGTCTTTTTGAATGTCTGTGATGTTAGATATACAGATTCTAGGCAGGGACGGTTCTAGGGTGAATGGATACCCATGAAGCGTTCACAATTCGCATCTAGAAACGCGAGCTGTACCGCTTTCTCTTCTTTCAAAGCGCACTGGTGCTTGCGCTCTCGTGGTGTTTGCCGTTGCTAAGCAACCATGAGCCACACTCGCCTCGACAATGAGAAGGTTTCAACTCACTGCAGCGCTGACGCGCGTTGAGCGTGCTTGCCGCGCGTCTACAATTAAATAACGAACTTGCACGCTCAAACATATATGTCTGTATAAATCCAATTAAGCTACTAGAGGTAGTATCAGTAGCATCCATTCAGGTTGTAGCGGTATTTGACAGTTGAGAGAGACTGCATAGATCCATACTTCGCTGCCTTTGATATCCCACAATCCTATGCGTTCCATTCCATGACGGTTGAGCTAAAAAAATAAAGATGGTGTCTGAAAGTTGCGTTTGGTGGTTAGTTTGTGTGTAAATGAATATTTCTGATTAACTTTTAGCACTTTTGATGTTATTTCTAGCGAGAAATTAGTATTAAAGTAATTAAATATTTGTTTAGTTATCACCAAAACTTGTTCTATTTTGTTGTAGCTCATTAAACCGTTACGCTGCCTCAGAAGCCTGTCCGAAATCAGTTTCGTGAGGTGCCTACGTGCAAAAACACTGCCTGCAAAGTCATTGGCTCATAAGGCAGCGAGGCAGCAAGTCAGCTGCCTAAGTTTTTGGATGCAGCCAAGGTCTTCAAGATCACTAGAAAGCTACAGGCAGGTGTGTTTGATTAGGGTTGGAGCTTAACTCTGCAGGACAGTGGCCCTCCAGGACCGAAGTTGCCCATCCCTGATCTAGGTGGATGTTGAAGTCTCCAAGCATAACTAGGGGAGTACCATCCTCAGGAAAGGTTGAGAGCAGCACATCTAATTCATCCAAGAAGTGGCCTTGTGGTTCTGGGGGTTGATAAACAACTACAAAATGGATTTTAAAAGGGTGGGTAATAGTGACTGAATGTGATTCAAAGGAGCTGTTAATACCCAGAGAAGGTAAAGGAATACATTTCCAATCATTAGAGATAAGCAGAATGCTGAGCATTGACCCATGCATTCACAACTACAATATATAATTTAATATGTAAGGTTGCATACAGTGTTGTATCACAAACAGCCAGTGGTGGAAAGAGTACTGAAAAACCATACTCAAGTAAAAGTACCATTACATCCCAAAAAATGTAGTGCGAGTAGAGTAAAAGTACCTGTCCTAAATGCTACTCAAAGTACAAGTAAAAAGTAGCTATTTTAAAAGTACTCAAGAGTAGCGAGTATTATGCTGTGAATGTTATTCCACCTTATACGCGCCAAACTAAAAGTATAGCTTAGTGTCTCTCTTTCACGGATGTTTCTCAGTAAAAACAACAAAACGACAATTTCTTCTGCAGTTTTACTTTTGACTGCTAGCACTGACAATACAGGCCTGTAATATTTGAAGCAACCAATAATCAGGTAACATGAAAACCACTGTAGAGGTATTCTTGCAGATTAATAAGAAAAAAAGTTGCAAAGCATTGTACATTAACAATTTCACATAAAAGATCAGCCTGTAGCACAAATTAGAAAATTACACTAAAGTGAATATAACTTCCGTTAACTAAGTCGCTCAACATGAATGCAGACTTGCAGAGATTTTAACGTAGGGGTCAACAACAAGCCTACATTTTGAATTTGTTCAGTTTTACAATGAGCTGATTCTCAAAATTTGTACTGTCCAGCCTTGCTCGTTTAGGCGTAAACAGCTGCCCGGCACAACTAAAAAGGCGCTCACATGCTGCAGAGGCAGGCAAGGGTGCGTTCAGTTTGAGGCTTAGCTTTTTCACCAAAGGAAACGAGTGAAGCAGTCCCATCTCTTCTGAGGCACAAGCCAAGTATCCATCCAATTCAGATGCAGTTGGGGATGGAACAGTCTTAATGGAAGAAAAGAAGTCATCCTCATCAGAGGCATCATGTTGGGATTCGTTTTGCTGGGTGCCCTTAATGGCATCAAGATGATGCAGGATGTAATCCATACCTAGCATATACACAAAATACAAACATTAATAATTGTGGATAATGCTGATAGAAAACACACTGGTAAACATGCCGTAGTTTATGTACCAACTAGTGGGGTTTTCATGGATTTTAGAAATTAAAGCCGTTCACTTGCTACTTAAGCTCTGCTGCATTATAACCCCTCAATACCCTTGTCTTTTCTAACATTGTTTCACAGTCTGACTATGCTACAGTAGGCAAGTAAATAAATATTGAACCAATAGCTTAACTCCACAAAAACCCATACACAGTAGTGGAACAGTTACAAGTGGAATAAGCAAAAATGTACCCATGACATTAAAAAAAAAAAAAACTAAATGCTGCATGTTCTCACTCTTTAACAGAAATTGGCATAATATTCATGTACAAATTATTAGGAATATCTTACCTGCTTTTATGATGTGGGCCTTGTCGGTCCATGACGTCTTGAATTTCGGAAGAAGAATCGCAGCGCTGATGAGTTCCGGATCTTCCATAAACTCCCCAAAGCGCTTTTGTAGACCCTGCTGCAGAGCATGAATAAGAGGAAGACATACCTTGGTGAGCCTCCTGTACTGACAGAATCAAGTGAATGGTGAAGCAGCCAGCCCATCTGAGTGTTTGTTTCGGACTGAAGGATGTTCAAGGCCATGGATACAGGCTTCATTACAACACAGTATTCAGAGAGGTAAGAAACTTCAGCAGGATTTAACCTATTTAAAAAAAAAAAAAAAAAACAAAAAAACGTCAAAATCAAAACAAACACTAAATAGAACAATGTGAGATTGAGCAAACAGACTTACATTTTAATTTTGAATGCTGCACATACATTCCGAAGTGATGCTTCTCCCTGCTCCTTTAGGATCCGCATTACCCTCTCTGCGCACTGTACACTGAATTCCATCTTGTGTGGTTGGGCTGAATGAACTGCAGCTTACATTCTTCTTGGACGATCTCAGCATTGATAGCAGACGTGGTTTTATTGTATAATGCCTGGCATTTTACATAGACGTTGAGTAGCGTAAGCTTTTTACATATATACTGCATCCTCTGCCTTGAGGAAGCATCCCAGTAGCCACAAATTAAGAAGATGACCGCCCAACATGATGCTTGGTAGATGATACTCCAACCCACTGTTAGTGTTTAAAATGGAATAGGTGTCCTGAACCTCCTTAAAAAGCTCTTCCTCGCTCTCGGTATCACTGCTGTGGAAGTCAACACTAATCAATTCTTGCTGACTTGATTGCTTCATACACCTTAAATGCTTTAATAAGAATTGATCCACTATCAGTTGTTGTTCAGCTATTTTCTGAGATGCACCCATATTGAGTGGATGTGTCCGGGGTCCCTGCACAACAAATCAAAATGTATGGCAGTCTTTCAAGCGTCTAAAGGCAATGGAAGCGAATCACCGCACCAGTTATCAATCCAGTGCGATTTACAGTGTAACTCGTTCTTCAAATGGGTCCAACAATCAGTAGTAGTACCTATAACGGCGAACTTGTCATCTCGTGATGTTTTTTTAATCTTTGGGCTGCTTCCTCAATTATCAGCTTCTGATTGGTCTACGGACATAACTGTACAGCCAGTTGCACGTTGTATGGATTAGATTTTTGAATATTTGGAAGTTGAAGCTATGATGATAGGGCTGGGCCCATACAGACAAACTCCAGCTACAAGCCTGTCAACTGTGGACTGAGTAACCTGCCTGCATGATGTGATGATCTTCGATCTTTAATACACTTCCTGACTAGATCACCAACTCTGTTCTTCAAGAGTTTTTTCTTTTCAGGCGCATTCATTGCTGCTTTGTTCATGGATGTTTTCTCTATAAAGAACACAAGCTGAAGTAACTCATTTATAACCACTGAAAAATATTTGCTTGCATTTATAAAAAAAAAATAGTAAATAAAGAAAACAAAAAAACAAAACTTTGATTTCATTGATGAGAAAACATTACAATGCAAAACGCATAATATTGTGTTTTATTTTCATTCTGCAGCACAATGCATCAGCGCTAGCGCAGTAGTATCACAAATACATATTGCATACGCAAGCCGGGCAGGACCATGAATATGTATGATGCCTATTAAAACTAAGTATGGAGTCTCTATGAAAAAGTAATGGAGTTACCAGATCAGGTGTTTTTGAGCCATGTTGCCCTGGATTTACAAACAGCGTCATAGTGACGCAGAGTTTAGGGTGGGGGTTAGGTCAGGTGGAGTCCCATTTTGATTGTGATTCAGAAACACCCAGCAGTTTAAACGCCAGAAATTTAGAAAACGCCCCTTTTGCTCTCTGGGGGCCTCGATCTCTATTGACTGACTCTGGACCACGTTGGCGCGTCCGCATCTTGGAACGGTCAACGTAACGTCATTCACCATGATAACCAATGAATATTCAAAGATATACAAGCATATAACTTGCAGTTGTGGACGCACACAGTCAGCGCGCTCAAAGGTTCGCAGACCGTTCCAAAAATGGCGGATGGCTTACGTATCGCGGCCCATAGAAACAGTCGCTAATGAGGATAAATAAGTCTATGGGGAGGACAGCCTAATCACCATCTTCGGCGCCGCGACGCGAGCTCGTGCGGCGCTGACGGAATACGCATGTATTAGAGAACTTAACATTGTTAAAGGCCATTTCGTGATTTCAGTCATCATACAGTACCAGCAACAACTCCATCCCCCTCCCTCTTTTCATCAGTGACATAACATGCAAACTAAACAGTCTCTCAGTCGTTGCTTGTGAAGATTTTTGCATCTTTTTAGACACCAGCTTTAACACTTCCACACTGCAGACATTTGCTGCACTTATAAAGCGACTGCGTCAAAACATTCGGTGCATCCCTAATTAACATTCACTCATAAAACCTCTACATGAACTCCCTCCCCCATTTATGCCCGCCGCACTATATGGATTGTGACTATTGCCATTTAACATATTTAAGATACCATATTTAGCAGATATTCAAAACTTACCTCGATGTGTTTTTTCAAATTAGATGATGAACTCTTGAACGCGGATATCTCAGCTGGTCTAGGCAGGCAAAGCTGACATGACATAATGACACAATTGCCCTTCTTCGCCTTCACTGCAAAAAGCTCTTTTAGGTGTGGCCAAGGATGATGAAGTGCTGTATTTGAGCTGTTGCACGTTGAAGCATCCATCACGCTTTCTCCCTCCTCTTCCTCCATGATTAAACTAAATTGGCGCCAGGTGTCTTGAAGTCTGTCTGATGCAAGATTTCTACTTAGCGATTTGATTGAATAGGAATCACTGGCCTTATTATTCTGCTTGGCCAATCACCGTTGACAGTAAAAAATAAACATATAAAGTAGCAGCTGACGGGTTGAGGAAAATAGCGCAGTAAAGAAATGCCGATGGTAGCAAAATATATAGTAAAAGTAAAAGTACACTGTTTTTAATCTACTTAAAAAAGTACAATTCCTGAGAAAAACTACTCAATTACAGTAACGAGAGTATTTGTAATTCGTTACTTTACACCACTGCAAACAGCACTCATTAAGTCTATACATTTCAGTAAATGCATGTGAAGAAAGTTTAGTCCAGGGGCCGGTTGCACCAGCTAGACGTAAATAAGCTGGGTGTAAGCCCTACGCTGGGCTTTGCAACGTCCAGCTTTATGATAAATATTTACACCTGTTGCACCAACTAAAACTACGATCAGGCACAACTATGCCCGGCGTAGACGATGCGTGTCCACGCTGACACATTCTCCCGCAGTTATAGATATAGCTGAGACGACGTTCACGCTGCAGTGGCTACAGCTACTAATACAGAACTGAACTGATCAAGACATCATAACAAGTGAAGCCACCGCGCCATGATTTCATTGAGTAAACATTTTCTAACAAGTCCACGTTTTTATATAGTCTCCCTGCATGTTCCCATGACAGATTTCTTCAAACAAACGTAAGGCGGCAGGTTAAGTAAAATATAATGAATGCAATACAATGCTTCTCTCTAGTTATTTTTTTCTAGCTGACTATCGAGGTTATATGTACAATGAATGTCTTTCCTGAGGTAGCCAAATGTGACTTTACGTGACATTGTGTGTTTTACTGATGTCTTTCTGTGGCTGGAAAACCACATTTATAGTTTGTATTTTGTGATAAAACTAACAGAATTTGAAAACTGATATTTTTATTTCTGATTAAAAGCAACAAAGCACAAAACTTACTGCGATTATTGGATGGCAGGCACGCTAAAAAGCTAACGAATGGAATTAAAGACGTAAAATATTTCCAAGTATACTGTCCTTGTCACGGTTCACTCATTGTTTCCTTCTCGTCCCGTGTTATTGTTATGTGTGTGTGTGTGTGTGTGTAGATTGTGTGGGCGTGACCGAGCCATCACCGCTGATTAGCGCCTCAGCTGAGCCTCGTTGGCGGCGCCAGCTGCAGCTCATCAACACACCTTCAAATACTCACCAGTTTCTCCTCTCCATTGTCAGATCGTTGTTGATGTCTTCGTGTGCTGTCTCTCGTTCCCTGTTCCTGTTGGCGTTCTGACTATTGCTGCTGTGGGTGTCGTGAGTCGGAGTTCCGTTCAGCGTTGCTGTGTTCCTCGTTCTGTGTCTGGATATTCACTCTTCACCAGCGGATCCGTCTCTTCACCACCATTCTTCTGTGTTGTCCATCAAGGTCCCTGCGCCACTCATCGTCACTCATCGCCATCGTATTACTGTTTGTTCTCACTATCTGGTTGCTAATAAATTAACATTCACTCGCAAACTTGCTTCCTCATCATTCGCCCGTGACAGTCCTTCCAAGCAAGATGTGGAATGGTAGGCTACATTTCTTTTAATAATCCCAGATCATATGTAATATTTTACTGCATAATTACAAGCTGTACATATATATATTTTTTTTATTAGTTCAATTTCTGTCAGTGTATAATCCAACATGAGCTCATGATTAATCCTTTCTGCTTTATCCTGCCCAAAAAGACCATAAACATTACAGTTCATTACATGAGGTTTCACTTCCACCCTGCCTCTGACTAGAAATATCAGCACTATGTGAGATGGTGGCAGATATAAATTCTATGCACGACTTAAAGGGCATTTTACGTCCAGGCTAGCCTTACGACCGGGTGTACGTCCAGCTGGTGCAACCGGCCACAGGGCTGTCCAAACTCGGTCCTGGAGGGCCAGTGTCCTGCAGAGTTTAGCTCCAACTTGCCTCCAGCTTACACCTGTAGAGCTTCTAGTATGCACAATAAGGCTTGATTAGCTGCTTCAGGTGTGTTTAATTAGGGTTGGAACTAAACTCTGCAGTACACCGGCCCTCCAGGACCGAGTTTGGACACCCCTGGTTTAGTCAGTTTTGTGTCCATTTTGTGTGTGTTACAGAGTGAATGTGCTGAGACACGTGCGGATCCAAATGCAAAGCTTTATTCAAAGTGTAAGAATCTACTTGCCAGTGTAGCGGTTGTTCCTCTGCGTTGTGTAATTTTGATGTTAATAATAAAAGATTTTCCACACAAATCTGGTTGTGCCAAAGGTGATTTAATTGCAGCGCCTTCTCTCTCTCCTCTCTTTGCTGAGGTAAAACAAACAAACAGATAAGCACTGTTATCTGCCAGACTTTCTCTTTTACCTCTCACTCTCACACGTATATATATATATATTATATATATATATATATATATATATATATATATATATATGTATATTAGGGCTGTCAAACGGTCAGCCACGGTCAATAAATCAAATAAAAGTTTTTGTTTACATAATATATGTGTGTGTGTACTGTGTATATTTATTATGTATATATAAATACACTCCCATGCATGTACACATTTAAGAAAAATGTTACATTTATTTGTTAAATAGATTTATATATAATATAAATTATATGAATATAAATGTATACATGTAAATACATGTAAATATTTTCAAAATATATACTGTATGTGTGTGCATTTATATATACATAATAAATATACACAGTATGCATATATTATGTAAACAAAAACGTTTATTTTGGATGCGATTAATTGCGATTAATCGTTTGACAGCACTAATATATATATATATATATATATATATATATATATATATATACACACACACACACACACCTTTATTTAACCAGGAAGAGACTCACTGAGATTAAAATCTCTTTTCCAAGAGTGTCCTGGCCAAGATGGGCAGCCGAGTTTGCATATACAAATAAACAACAGTTACAACAAACATTACAAACCAACATATAACAAGTTAAAAACAATTACACACCGTTAAGTTGCTCTCTAGATTACATAGTAAAGATTTAAAATAATTATAAGACACCAGGTTTTGTAACTTCATCTCCTTTTGGAGAAGGTTCCAATCTGAGGCGGCAGCATATTTAAAAGAGGTTTTACCAAGCTGTCACACCCACTCTGGGCACGGAGACGAGGAGGCGAGGAATTGTCAAAACTAAGGATTTTATTTTAAACAAAACTCAGGAATCACAGGAGACTAGGAACACGACATGGAGAGACAAAGTAGACCGGACACAGAGGTAGGGAAACGCAGGGCTTAAGAACTCAAGGAAATCAAACGAGGAGAACAGAAACAGGTAGGGAGAAATCAAACACGCCTGGAGAGAAATCAACTAATGATAACAAAACAAGGAACGGAACAGGAACTAACCAAATATGGGCACGAGAGGAGGGGAAAACACGAGACACAGGAAGACAGGACTGACATTTACTCCTCCCGGAAGGCGCGGCCCGCGCCTTGCAACATCCAACGGGGAGGAGGGGTGGGCGCTCTGGAGGCCTCCTGGGACCAGGAGGCAGGGCTAACGGCCTCCAGGGCGGCGCCCGTTCCGGGAGCCATGGCGGATCAGAGAGCTTGGGCGGCCATGGCGGATCTGGGTATACGGGCAGCCATGGCGGATCTGGGGATACGGGCAGCCATGGCGGATCTGGGGATACGGGAGGCCATGGCGGAGCAGGGAGCTTGGGAGGCCATGGCGGATCTGGGGATACGGGAGGCCATGGCGGAGCAGGGAGCTCGGGAGGCCACGGCGGGTCCGCCTCCGAGACTTCAGCCCCAGCCCCCGCCTCAGTCTCTATCGCCGGAGCCCTACTACCCCCCCCAAAAATTTTCTTGGGGAAAGTAAAGGCTAGATCAGGCAGTTGAGGGTGCACAAGAGGCGCGGGCTCTTGGGGACGCTCTGGGAGCGCGGGCTCTTGGGCTTGGGGGCACTCAGGAAGCGCGGACTCTTGGGGGCGCTCTAGAAGCGCGGAAACTTCAGAAACTAGGGGGCCGCTCTGACAGCGCTGACAATTGGGGGCGCTCTCGCGGCGCGGAGCTGGCCGGAACCAGCGGAGACTCTTGGGGGCGCTCTAGAGGCGCGGAGCTGGATGGGACCAGCGGAGATTCTTGGGGGCGCTCTGCCAGCGCGGAAACGTCAGAAACTAGGGGGCCCTCTGCCAGCGCGGACACTCGGGGGCGCTGTCGGGGAGCGTGCTCTGGGCTTGCCATACTCTGGGCCGGCGGGCATGCCATACTTGGGGCCGCGGGCGGCGGCGACACTGACTTCGCTGAGAACGGGGGCGGACTAGGGAGAGCCGCGAATGGCGGCTGGCTCGGGAGTGCCGCTGACGGCGGCGGGCTTGCGTTGGCCGCTGACAGCGGCGGGCTGGGGAGAGCCGCGAACGGCGGCGGGCTGGCGTTGACCGCTGATGGAGGCGGGCTCGGGAGAGCCGCTGACGGCGGCGGGCTCGGGAGAGCCGCAGACGGCGGTGGGCTTGCGTTGGCCGCTGACGGCGGCAGGCTTAGGAGAGCCGCGGACGACGGCGGGCTGTTTCTGGCACTGGGCAGGACACTCTCCAGACACCAGAGGATCCCTTCTCTCCATTTTAGTCCAGTAGTGTCTGGGAGGTCCACGGGACGATGGGCATTGGCCCCGTGCCAGAACAGCGACAGAATGGTGGAGTTATCTAAAGCCGTCACCGCGGCGAGCCTACAGAACTCCCAGGCGAACTCAGGGAACGGGAGATCCTGGCAGGCGAGGGCGATCTCCATCGCCGCGGGAGGGAAAACCAGGAACAAACGAAAAAACTAGGCAAAACGGAAAACAAAACGGGGGGAAGAGGAGCGCCACTTACTTTGGTTTTGGGTCCGGTCTTCTGTCACACCCACTCTGGGCACGGAGACGAGGAGGCGAGGAATCGTCAAAACTAAGGATTTTATTTTAAACAAAACTCAGGAATCACAGGAGACTAGGAACACGACATGGAGAGACAAAGT
>JAFVLL020007570.1:0-27770 GCA_021397915.2 Tor tambroides
GTCTGTGTGGAATGAATGTATACATTATACAAGTTTCACTTTTTGAATGGAATTAGTGAAATAAATCAACTTTTTGATGATATTCTAATTATATTTATCGAAAAAAAAACAAACGATACCCAACCCTATGTATGTGTATATCAGAGGCTGCGTTAGACTTTAACATTTTCCGTCATTTTGACGGACAGGGTCGTAAAAATTCCAGCATAATCTATTATTACCCGTCATTTTAATTTTCATATTTTAGTTATAATAACACATTTAATTGCTTCTATTTTTGATCTCATTTTCATTTTTAATATTGAACATACAGGAGGAGCATATAGGTTTATGGATTTATTTATTTATGATGAGAACAGATGAACAGACTTTTCATGTTCAACACGACAGTGACAGCGGAGGCCACTATAAACAAAATATGCTAGGGCCGGGTAAAAAAAAAAAGATTTCTCAATTTTAATAGATTCTCATTTTTATGAACCAATATCGATTATTAAATCCTAATCGATGCTGTTTTCAGTTGATGAATGAACAGTACAGAGAGTGCACCTTCCATCCAATAAATTTTTGATATGAAACAAAGTCAATTTTATTAGGAAATTCAAGCAATAAATACCGTTTTGGCGCTCTTTAATGTGGTCTGACAGATCGCTGTAGCTTAAACTGGGTACTCGCCTTGCAAAAGACTCGTAACACTTTTATTTTTGTTCTGGAGCTGATGATCCCACGCTCTGCTGCCTCACTGGAGCGCACACGCCACCAACTGGACAGGCGTGGTGATTAAATTACAACAGATCACTCTCAGTGTAATCTGTCAAAATGACGGACGGCCTTCAAATTTTTCCGTCACTGCTAAAAAAATTCCGTCAATGATGGAGAATTTTTGGTTAACGCAACCTCTGGTGTAATATATATATATATATATATATATATATATATAGCTACTTTTCACAGTGTACGAACAGGACATTCATATTGACATTAAATCATGTTTGCGATAGTATTTTCACACAGTTTTTCTAGAGCTGATGTCAATGGAGCAATTCAGTAATTAATCTACTCAATAGCTCTGAAAATTACGAGACGTGATGTTTTCAAATAAATCACTGCTTGGAGGAACATAAATTACTCTGCTCTGTCAATACTCCTTTCATGCAAGCCAAAGAAAAAAAAAGGACAAAAACACAGTATTTCTGGCCAACATTTTCTCCATTATCTCACTCTGTGTCTCTCTGACACATCGTCATATGTACAGATTTGATGGCATCAGGGCAGCGTGACAGGATACACCCCTCTGTTCCACTCCACAGCGTGACACTGACTTCCTGCTAATAGATCCGATCAACGATACAATCATCATCATCCCAAACCATAAAGAAATGGCACGCTATTCAGGAAAATGTTTTTTCTCTTTCACACGCACACCAGAAAATACGTGCTTTCTCACTCACAGTGATACTTTCTTTATGAGATCAGCAACCACAGTTCTGTCAAAGTTTCAGAAAGGAAATGAACCCAGACAGACAATTGTTCACAATGACACCTGTCAATCAATGCCCTACAGAAAACACAGACAGAAGAGTTCAGGGTCACTTGGTCACATGTTAATAAAATGGCAAATCATTTATTAAACCTCAAATGTTCAGCGATTAAGGCATGTGTGAGATATTAGCCAAATATGTCACTTTTTTTTTTTTTGAAGGCATGCAAAACATTTTAGGTGTAGAGTAAATATTATCAGAATAAGTAAATAATTATTAATAAAGAATTAAAATAATTTAACAAAAGTAATAAAATGTGTCTATTAAAGGCTCTAAAAAGCCTTGTGTTCACCTTTAAATAAAGTTAAATAAAAAAATAAGATTAATTCAGAATTAAAATGAATGTAATATTTAATTGTATATAATGACCAACATCAACGAATAGCCCAAAACTGAAAAACTAGCTTTCAAGCTTAAAAAATGATGTAAAAGTACCATGAAAGTATCATAAAATTGGTCCATATGAGAAGCAGCCGTGTATGAATCTTGAACAAATCATTTCGATCTCTTTTGTGAACAGTACAACCCAGAAAAAAATCCAGCTTAAAAAAAAAAGATTTATTCATGAATAAGATATCACTACTCTGATGAACTGAATGAATTTCAATAACTTAAACTTCAGTCTGTTTCTCTCACAAAACTATCATATGGCTTCAGGTGGACTTTTATGATGGATTTTATGATGAAGCTTGAAAGTTCCAGTTCCCATTCAATGTACTGTAACTACATGGAAAAGAGCAACCAGTGCAATCTTCAAAATGTCTCATTACTTCTTGTGTTGTTCTACAGTAAAAAGTAAGCCATACTTGTTTGATATGACATGAAGGGAAGTAAATGATGGCAACATCCTTTAATCTTCAAACTAGCGCATTTCATCTGACTGCACATCAGAAAAGGCAACATGACAGGATTTTAAAGGAAATCACAGCCCACCTATCAATGTGGCACATCATAAGTGCTGGCATTAATGTGACCGAGACTCAGGAATTTACAAGGGTTTTATGAAGCGTATGGACGCACATACCGTGCAATACCGGTGTGTGTAACATGCTGACGCTCAGCCGAGTGTTATATGAAGCCTGCCTGGTTTGCTTACATAAGATACAGAAGTGTTACAGAGACCACAGTGTGCAGCGTTTCACAGTTGAGCATGTGAAACCGCACACACCCTGGGGCCTTTACTACTATGAAGAGTGTGTGTATATAACAGCACTGGAACATTAGGTACGTCATTTGAGGCGATGAGGGAGCAAGAGTGACTCCGTCCATCTGGCTCCACACCACGCCTAAGAGAGCATGAGAAACGTCTGAGAGCTCGGCCTCAAACGACACATGCGGCACTCAACCCAACACAGACTGCTAAAACATGCTAAGCATCTGTGTCCATGGGTGGAAAAACTCTCTCTCTGTGTGTGTGTGTGTGTGTGTGTGTGTGTGTGTGTGTGTGTGTAAAACCCAGAGAAAACCAACAAAATGTCCCTCTTCATTAAAATGCAAGGCACGCAAGCCACAACCTCAACCGATGTAATAAAACTCGCATACAAAATCCATCATAAAGCCAACGACAAACCTCGTTCTTACTGCTATAAAATTGCCAAATTTCAGAAGCATCACAAAACGGCAACAGATAAAACATGTTTTATCATCCATTCATTATTGAAGGAGATAAAGAGCCTCTATATTCACCTCAATAACTGTCTAGCCAGGGTGTAAAATTAACTTTTTGCTACACCAGCCAATGGCCAATGAAATAAAAAGTTACCGGATATAAATATGCCTTCTAACCAAGAAAATGTCATTTGTATTATTTCATATATTTTTTAATGGTGGCTTTCAGATTTCATATCTCAGAACTAGGGTTTCTCAGAACTTCGGTAGTATTATGATACTAAAACTTCAAAATACTGGCGATGGCACTGTTTTTTTTTAAACAGTAGTATGGTAGTACCGTAGTACCATAAGTAATCTTGTATGCGCGGCAGTTGCACTATTTTCGCTCAAGATCAAACACGTACCTGCAAAAAAACAGCAGAAGTACTGACTGAAAATGCAAATTCACTCTCTGTCAGCAGGTGGCGCTTATGCAACAGCAGTGATATAGCATTTTCTTGGTTACCACAGTATACAAATCAGCACTATACTTATAAATATTACTTTACAATGCATTATACTACGGTTGTAACTAAGGATGGGTATCGTTAAGGTTTTAACAGTATTAATATTCTTACCTATATATACATATAAAAGAAACAATTTAAGAGCTTAATGTAAATATCACTGATACGAATATAAAACATCAATTTGTAAATGAACCAGTGTGCAGGCATTTTTAGTGTTTTATATACATAAGATAAGATACAGTAAGAACATAAACAAGGAAAAAAGTAAAACAAACTTACAAATACAAAAAATACAAAAACAAATGAAATAAATAGTGCTTTAATTTTTTCATTGAGCTCTACTAACATTACTGTTCAAGTAAGTAATATAGCCTACTAAAGAAATCTAATAAAATAACCAATAGTAAAATAACACAGCATAGTTTTCACTGTATAATTTGATAGATAAATGCTTATTAAAGTCGTTATTAAGATTAAGAGCTGTGAGTGATTTTCTCTTTGCGTTTTGTTGATCGCCCAATATTCAGAAGGTGACTGCATATAGTATATTGACACACATCAGATTTTCTCCCACCTGTTCACGTCTAAGACATAAACCATGTTTAAGTGAATGCTCTCCAAGCCGGCAATTATGAGATATTTTTGTGTGTGTTTGATCGTTTGGACGCGCCTGATCCCGAAGTGTAATTTGCTTGTCCGTTTTGGAGCACGCACACAATTCAGCCTGGGGAACAGCGTCTTCCATGCAGATTATTTTGCTTTCAACGTTTTATCAAACGTGTTCCGCAGTTTAGCAACAGTCACCGACTGTGCTGATTCTGATGTTAAGTTTGGGTTTTAGTGAGAAACGAATGTGCACTGCTGTGAAGGGAAAGAAGTTGCACATGACAAAACGCGGCTACTTTGTAATAGTTTTACTTCATGTCTTCTTTTTATGATCCTTGGAAGCCAAAATCGAAACCAACAATAAAATTGGCTTCATATCACAGCCACAGGCCTAAAGTGTAAGCAGACATTTGAATGTTAGTTCTCTCCTCTCTCATCACAATTAAACAGGGCTTTCACCTTGTGCGCTCTGTAGCTCCTCCATGTGAGCGCGATCTCTCTTTTCAATTGCGAATAGCAAAAATGCATCAGACAAATGTCCTAATATTATTGCAGAATACAGAAACAGCTGGCGACTCTGGCGAGATAGAATTTGCAAGGTAACGTCTATAAAACAATAATAAATGTATGTGTATTTTCTCCAGTACCGACAGCAGAACAGTTAACGTCAGAGTTTATCGATACTCCGGTCTTTCATAATTTAGCACCAGGGCCAATTTAATACCGGGTCTCGGTACCCATCCCTAGGGGTAACAGTACATGTATTTTCGATACAGGTCTTTTGGTTTGGTATGCATACTGAACAAATACAGCATTGTTTTAACCACTGCACAAGCAGAAATTCCAATTACTTTCAATTACTTTTGATAATAAACAGTCTCGTCTTTCAAATTATGTCGATTTTTTCAGGAAATTCAAACAATAAATGCTGTTTTGATGCTCTTTGATGTGGCATGACAGATCACTGTATAAAGGGTCAAACGGCAGTGCGGAGCGCGAGTGAACGCGATCATCCCTTCCTCTTTACTACTAGTTTTAACGTGAAATAAACATGAATGAACATCTCATTCCTCGTGTAATTGCTCAATCAATGTTTCAACAGCGGAAAGGCGTTAATGTATGTTTAAATAAATCTGTTATGAAACAAGTTATAACAGCCACTGTGTAAATGAATATATTTCAACAACAAATAGAAATTTAGAAGTTAATTTAAAATCTGCATTATATGCAACTTACATGTTTGCGTACAATTTTTTTAAGTGTATTACTTGTATTACTTTTTTAAGTAATACAATTTTGTCTTTTTTTTTAGTGTTGATTACTACATTTAAAAATAAATAGTAATTAAATTTAAGTTTGGGCTCTGTTGTTAATTGTAACCTTATAGTAACGTAAAAGAGCTCCCTATAGTTTAGAGCATAAGCCGAGGTGGATTTTTATCCCTAGGAAAATGTTTATTATAATTGAATTTATTTAAAGAAAGAGCAATTTGTTCAGTAAACCACTGTTTAATTAAAAAAAATTATGTTTTGCTTTTTCCCCCTGCTGTACCGAAACCATACGGAACCGTGATGTCAAAACCAAGGTACTGACCAGTCATGTTTGTGTACTGTTACACCCCTACAATATACTGAGTTAAGAAAAAAAAAAAAAGCCATTTAAACTTTTATGAAGACAATCAGTTCCCCTCAGAGATACATTCATATAAACACCACCCCCAAATTCAGTATTGATATTTTTCTCCAATATTTCTAACACTGCAAACAGCGAGCTTCTGTGTTTGGTGCAATATTTTCTCTGCTGCGTGCCTAAGCTCTCCTTTCCTCATTACATCTGTCTTCAGCGTGTCCCATATCTGGCCTGTGTTCATGTTTACACACTTTTATTTCCACACAAATGGCATTTTGGGAAATGATTGCAATGCAGTTTGTGTACATATCCAGAATAGAGATCAGCCAAAAAACCTGTCCGTGACAACCCTACTCAGAACACTGGAATGAAATTGGAACGGAATTGGAATGTAAAATGCATGAGATATATAAATAATTCTTTACACTGCATTAAATATGATTTACATTACATTAAATATTAAATCGTAATATTAAGTTCTGTCACTTGCCAGCTATTCTCACAATCTCTATACTGGCATATGCATTAAAAGAGCTGCTCCTTTAAGGGACAACAGCCACATACAAATGGGATTAAAGCATGAAAGAGATTCATTGGGATTGAGATTTGGATTATGACTGACATGCAGAAGGTCTGGACGCAGATTAACTTTCCAACTCATCCAGCATATGAATTACCTTGCAGCTGAATCAATTCAATGTCACTCGACGACTCCAACAAGTCAAGTACAAAATTTTTGTAGTTTCAGTTCTATCACACAGTCCCAACTCTGCTACATAAAAGCTTTCAAAATGCCTGTTGAATGAATGTTCAGTGGAAAAAGACCTACATGTCCTCGCACACGGGTCAAGTACAGGCTATTGTGCGACTGCTACATACAAGGGTCAAGTACAAAGAAAAGAAGCACAGGAGTTTTCAAGGTTATTTGTTAGTGTCACTGAGCAGGTAAAGTTGGAAAAAACACAACACTGAATGTAGCAAGCAGTGTTAATTTTGACAGCAAATTTTGATTTAGTTTTAGTCAGTCTTTTGACTAAAATGCCATTTAGTTTTAGTCATATTTTAGTCATCTGAATTGTTTTTAGTTTTAGTCTAGTTTTAGTCGACTAAATATCATAAGATTTTAGTCGACTAAATCTACAGTAAATTTAGTCGGCTAAAATCTAATGGGTTTAGTTACAGTGTAATGCATTTATTAAGCATTTCTCTAAAATTTATATATAGTTATATAGGTCTGATATTAAGGTTTTATCATGATAGACACTGATTTAACTGCGGTGACACACAACATGCCTTTATGTTAAAATTAAATAATACCACTTCTCATAAAGAACAAGAACATGGTCTTCTTTTCAATGAAATACCAATGGTTATATTGGCTAATTATGCATTCTTTATAACAACTTGTTTACCATATTCTTCATTCCTTCAAGCAGACATATTTATTTCTATAAATAAATTTAGATTAATCTTTAGGGCTACTAAAGTGATTCAGTCAAGAGCAGTGAGTGATTTTCTGTCTTTCTTTTGTTGCTTGATTAACATCAATGACAGCTACTAAATTAGGCTGCTATCCCTTTGAAACCAAATGCACAGGTGCAATGGGTGCAATGGATGCAATGTACTGTTCTCCCTACTGTTTACGTTGACCTAAGACGTAGTCGACTGTGTTTATGTGAATACTCGTCAAAACGGACAATTCGACATAATTTTGTGTGTATTTCTCCGTTCATGCTCGTGTGCTGTGTGATACGCACTTTCTGTGTGTGAATGTTTTGGTGTCTGCACTCAGAAAATCAGACCGAATTGAGTTCTCTCTTGCGTCGTCAAATTTATCCATATGTCTGCTCTTCTCTTACTCCCACATATTGATATTTCTGATCGTTTTATGAGACGTGCAGCAAGTGTATGTTAGCTTATGTCCCGCAGGATAGATCAATAGGCTATGATACAGTTCGAATGTACGCATAACCTCCGAACCACGCAGCAGATTCGTTCTGAACGAGTCTCTTCCCAAATCGTCCCTCCCTAACTTTTTCGTCTCGTTTTTATGCATTGACGAAAATGTCAATAGATTTTCATCATAGTTTTTGTCATTCAAAATGAGTTTTAGCTCGTTATCGTATCGTTTTCGTCGGTGAAAAAAATGGCGTTGACGAAAATGATGACGAAAATTATTCGTCAACAAAATTAACACTAGTAAAAAAACTTTCTGCTAAATGATAATGTTAATCGGCCAAAATTGCCAAATATCAACAAATGAATTGGCTTGAATGCACTCACTGTAAGTCGCATTGGATAAAAGCATCTACCAAATGTAAAAGTTTAAATCTATGGGAGGTTCTTTGCCCCTTTTATCACCCACCTAGACATAGAAAAGTAATAGCATTAAAAGCAGCACGATTTGAGTTACATGCAGTGCAGGATAAGTTACACACTGATGTACTCAGGGCTTTATTCTCTAAAATAAAACTTACCTGTAATTGCTGCCTTAAATTTTGAAGTTACAACCTGCTGTGATAGTCTTTGCAGTTTTACAACCACTTTGAATTTAATTACTGAAGAAGAAAATTGAAACTAGAAAATTACTGCAGTCATTTTATTAAGTAAAATAAATGGAAACAAAGATGTTATGACATAAGATTATTAAAAAAACATGTTTTAATGTAATAACTGTGGTATTTCTTTTCAAGACCACATTATATGATGGAAATACACCATATGCAGTCACCAGTTCTGATCCATCACATGTAATGAAGATCACACTGAAGCTTGCTGTAGTGTAGGCGTACATGTGTTTAGATGTGGTGAGTGAAATGTGATTCTCTTCAGTGCAACCCACAGTGATCTCAGCCATATTATAGCCAACACCCCACCCAAACCCCAACACACACACTCTTTCTCATCTTCAACCCTTTTCCTCTCACTCTCTGACCCACTTTCTTTCTCTTTTTGGAAGAACATTCCACCATAAGATTGGCAGAATGCAAATGTTACAAAGAAAAAAAAAATTGATGTGTGTGAGAGAAAGACTTGCGTAAATCTGTACAACATCATACACAGCTTCTTCACTTTCAACTTTTTTTCAGTCTCTCTCTCCCCGTTCTCTGTGCTTTTTCCCTGGCGGGAGTCCCCTCCTCCATCTTAACACTACTCCAGTCGTAAATTTCAGGAGAAAGAGGAAAAAGAAACTGTGCAGAGAGCTTCCAGACATGCCCAGGGTGGGCGGACAAGCTCATACAAGAGCCACAGGGCATCAGGCAGACACGACAGCCTGAGAGTCAGACAGAATGGCCCAGAGAACACTATATGAGGAAAAGAAGAGTATTATTTCGGTTCATAGAAGCAACTGACTGCTTTCATATCTTTAACGACCAGTCTTTCTTCTTTATGGTCTGTCTCTCTGTTTCCTTTTTAGGGATTTTGCAGCAAAACAAGGAAGACACTCTTCACTTCCAACTCACAGACATAAACCATCAGGAATGTTGTGAGAGAACATGTGGTTTAAGAAGAGCTGAGAGGAAAAAAAAGTTTGATCCACAATATTTCATAATAAGAAAATGTAATTAATCAATGTATTTTAATATTAAGAATTGTGTATTTATCAAGAATTTCATAAATATTATTTTATATGTAGTATATTTTATGTACACTACCCTTCAAAATCTTTGGGCCAGTAAGCTGTTGTTGTTTTTTTAAGAAATTAATATTTTTATTCAGGAAGGATGCATTAAATTGATCAAGTGACATTTGACTAATGCTGTTATTTTGAACTTTCTTTTCATCACAAAGTCTTGAAAAAAAAATTATCACGTTTACACAAAAACATTAAGCAGAACAACTGTCTTTCAACATCAGAATATTACACTGGATCATATGACACTGGAGTAATGACTGCTGAAAATTCAGCTTATCCATCACAGGAATAAGTTTTTTAAACATCTTAAAGAAAAATAACCAACCAACCCACATTTATATGGGTCAAAGACGAAAAAGGGTTTAAGCAAAAAAACTGCTTTAATTGCTGTTGTTTTTCCCCAAAATTTTTTAAAAGTTTTCTGCTTAATTCAATTACAATTTTGTTTTTGTTTGTCTGAGTACAAAATAAATATCATACATTTTTCCCTGATTTACAGAAGACACCCACTAAAATGTCATTCAGTGTAACAGTCTTGTCAGGCACATTTACAACAAAAATCAGTTTATGACATATTAAAAGACTAATTACTTTCACCCCAGATACTAATTAGTTGTAATTTTACATTTTTAAAATTTGCCACTATCCTAGGTTTTGCCTATTTTACTCATTTAAAACACAATAAAATTTTATATGCTCCCTTATTCTTTTATATATTTTAATATGTACAAGTCAAAATAAGCATGTTGTTTGATTTTTTACATAAATATTGTTACACTGAATGACAATGTAACATTATTTCAACCAAATTTTGACATGTTATTCTCCAAAAACATATTTAAAACCTTAAAAGTAGACACTTTAATTACATTTAATGTGCTTTCTATGGACATAAAATAGATTTAATAAAATTTTTTTAAAAAAATAAATTTTTGTAAATTTCTTTTGATGCGGACATCTTTACGTCTTTGACCCATATATAAATAAACATATATTTAAAAAATGACTCCCTGAATCAATCTCAAAATCTAATCAAGTCTGAACCAAATCCCATGTCTTATCCAATTAATGAAGCTACCACGACAGTTGCTCTTGACTGAGAACGAAACCGACCTGATCGTGCCAAGGTGAGCTAGAATTTACCATTACATAAGAGATGGCATGGAAATACTCTCACCTTCAAACTCACATCAAAACCCAAAATTACTGTCATCTATGCACGCTATTTCCTGCCCATATTTGCCGGTCACGCGCTAGAGGCCCAGCCTAACGCACGCACTGCTGAAACACAGCACACTTGTTTATAATGTCAGACAAATAAATGAACAGATCGGTGTCCTGCCATCAGAGAGATCCATGGTCAGGTGACTTCTCGATCCTTTCTGTCTGTCACACACACACACACACACAAATGTATTCGCTCACAGTTATGAATGAGTGACCAACCCTGCAAGATCCAGACCTTGAGTAATTCAAATAAACAAAGAATGTGTTTGCATTTATCTGTTTGCACAGGAAACCAGCAAATCAGTGATTTTAGACATTCACACAGTCACAAGACGAATGGAGGGCTCCTGCGATAAACACATGCAGTGCTAAGCCTGTTTAAACGCACACGCGCACACAATTTCCTGTGGATGAATGTGGAAGTATTAGCGAGTGATAATCACATCTAATTTTGTCACTGTGAAAGTTTTTCTCCATTTTAAACCTCACACCATAAACACAAACATATGCTGCCACAGTCAGTTCCTCTTAGTCCACAGCATCTTTGAATCTACTCGTGGGCTCATTTCCTCTAGGGGAAAATAACAAGAGAACTCAGCATTTAGCAGAGAGAGATTTTTCAGTCACTCAGAAAGACAAATTTAAAATATTAGTTTGTGATGGGCGTACAAAATCTGAAAATGGTTCCCTTACTAACAACAGAACACATCTAGCACATCACCTGTCTCGTTTGCATAATTAGCTAAATTATGAAACACTAACAGTGGGACAAAACAAGTACTGACGATGCTTCTATGTTGCACTCCTTTCTAATTTAATACAATTTTTCAATTACAAATTGAATTCTTAGCATAATTGAAATTAAAATTTAAACTGTATTAACATGAATTTACAAGAATTTCAGAATGTCTCTGTTTTCTCTTTTATTGTTTTTTTCCCTCTTCAATACTTTGGCAATATGTGCTAAATGCATGCCATACCAATACAGCATTTTGAATGGGACTGAAACAGAAGAGAGAGACAATTCTGTCCTCAAATAAACTCTTTCACTTGACTGAAGCACTCCTAAAAGAACTTCCTAAAGCACAGAAGCCGAGCCGGAGCACTGATGAACGATGTGCTCCAAAAGCTCTCAGTGCAACGGAAGAAAAACTGAAGTACTATAAAGCCTATCTAAAACCAGACTTTCTGCAGCCTTGTAATCTCGAACTGATAAGACCATTCAAATTTAAATTGCAGGGCTGTCAGATTAGCATGTTCATTTAAATTTAGTACACTCAATTATTTAAAAAACCTACTAAAAATAAAGTGTTAAAAAAGTAGTATTTAATCATACTCCCTGACCCATGTATAAACACTAAGATTTTTTTTTAAATACAAACCCACATTTAACATTTATTAAAAAGCATGTTCACAGTCAGCCCAGCCCAGCAACTACAAGTATCGTGCCCTCAGCATGGGACACAGTCTTGAGTTCAAAAACAGCTGGATGGAACGAAAAATAATAAAACAGAACAAAGTGGTCAAAGTGGCAGGGAGTCGTTGCACAAGACACAATGCAATTGCCACAACTGACACACATATTGTAGATCAACAATTGCAAAACACCACAGAAGGAATGCAAAACACATCCTGTGTGAACAACCAATTAAAATTTAATTGCGAAATTGATTACCGTAGGCCACTGATATTACATTCAATGGCATGGAAAGAAAACAAACAATATGTTGATCTCTGAAGTGTTTTTTTTTTTAATGATTAAATTCTGGAGCTTTTCTCAACAAATATTGATGCATGCAATTATTTGTAGTTAATCTGATTAATTCATCAGCACACAAAAAACAACAAAATGTATTACCGCTTACTAATATTTGAAAAAGTCACGGGATGCAGGATTGCAACCAACAAAGGTCACATTCACTTTTTTAATCTATTAACAGTCCCATTAAAATGTAATTTAATTCAAATCTACTCAATAATGCAAGCTAATTAAAGCCATTTTATGCAGTTCAACAAGTCTTTGATTTCAATCCAAACAGCTCATTTCCTCTAAAGAGTTTCTCCATCAGTAGTACACACACCGGACGTCAACGGCCACTGCCAACGTCAACGCCAGTTATAATTAACATCTGAGCTTATGCCGCGCACCTGTAGCACTTCAACAGACCCCCCTTCGTCCCAGCACACGCTTAACAGACTTCCTCTTGGCCTCAATCTACTCTTAATGAGAATTACAGGAATGAGGGGCATGTCTCAATTCCACTGCCATTTCACCACACGACCCTGTGGCTTAAAATACCGTCAACGTTCACTTTGGTCTAAGTTTGCTGAGTCACTTTGCCAAGTCAGACTTGTACACATCCATAATAAAATATATCTAAAAACTAGGGGTCAGCCAAAGGCTGTAATGTCTATAACAGCCAGTTAGATTAATATCCACAATACACTTTTGCTGCTTACTGAGCACACTGATGTCTAAAAAGCTTTTTGTCTCCATCTAGATGTATTTTGCTCTCTTTTCAGCGTAAATGACCTCATCTACTGCACTGTTGCTTCCATCACCTAATTTTTTTAATTCAAAAAGGCCTTTCACTCATAAACAAAACACGCACAGAAAAAAAACAGCCCTATAGTACTATGAGAGGAACTACTAAAAACAGAACTAGAGTAACATGGGAATTCAGACCACCTGCATTCAGCCAACTACTTCTTTTTCTCATGAATTACCATAATGTCTACATTTATTGTAGAAAGAAAACAGGAAACAAAGATGGCTAGGCAAAAGAGAGGGACACAACAGAGAAATTCCAGCCCTTTTTCCTCAGCCCAGCTCTCAGGGGGTCAGACTAAGGAATGCAGTAAAGCCGCTGAGCCGAGAAGACCAACCAATCATGCAAATCAGAGCTCAGACAGAGAGAGAGAGAGAGAGAGAGAGACTGAATGATCAGAATTAACACAAATTCCTCGGCTCTGTCTCAGTCTCTCACTCCAAATGCCAACATCAATTGAGAAAACCCAAAAAGAGCAGATGTGAGAGAATTAAACACTGTATGTTTCTCTTTTAAACACAAAGAGAGAGATGGGTCAGTGACATGGCTCTCATTTTTTTGGACTAAATCTATTAATTTATTCAAAAATACATTAAAAATACAATTAATACATATAAGGAATACACATTAAATACAGTAACTTGCATACACCTCTGTTATCAAATGCATGTTTTTAATTTCAAAATTTGAAAAAAGTAAGGGTAATACAACAATCCTGATATTATAATAAAGAAAAAAAATCCTCATTAAAAGACAGCAATTATTGAAAAGAAAACTAAATAGTTTGGCTCAATCTTTTAGTAAAAAACAAACAAACATTTATATCATAGAGGGATCCCTGCAAACACTCGTAAGTCACTTAAAATATCAGATTATTGGATCTTTATAACAGACAAGACTAGGTTGTAAAATTTCACGCGATGTGAATTTTCAAAAACGTAAATGATATCATATAATAATGTATGATATTTGCAATACTATTTACCTTGGAAAATACATAAAATCCATTTAATACAAGTTTATTTTGTATTTTAGTAATATATTTCAAAGCTTAAAAATAATGATTAAGGTGTGTACCCTCACAACATTATTGGTATAAGGAAAATATACTATTACTTTTAACTTGATGGTTATACTACAATTATTATTAAATGGAATCTTTCCTTGAAACGTTTTTCAAAAACATATGAAACCATTATTGTCTAGGCACTCTAAATGTGATTTAAATTAGATTTTGCAAAAGATTTTTCCTTTTCTTCATCATGGACACTCTCACACTTATCGAAAATACATTCTGAAGAGAAAAAAAACTCCTTTGGGTTCCACAGAGGAAAAAAAACATCATCCAGGATTCAAACGACATAAGGGTAAGACAATTATCCCTACATTATTTCTTTTAACATCTGTGATTCACAAAAACATGCTAAAACCCAGCAGCTACACGCATTCTCAAAGTTGAGCTGCACAAATCAGATGACCTTAATCGGGAAAGTGGAACAGTCAGGCTGTATGAATTAAACTAATTAAGCTATTGGCTTCAGATTGAATCAGCCGGTTAGCAATCACTCCAGCTCACTCATTATAAAGGCCTCTCAATTATGATTTAGAGCTTCATCAATATTCTATTTATTGTGCGGTAAATGACGTGCACACAGCATCCGGCGGCTGACCTAGTTCTCGGCCTCTGGCAGAGAAGTCTGTGGAGTCTCTGCGTGGCCGAGCTCAGGCCACTCAAGCTCAAGGCAGAAAGTGATTTCTACCGGCTTAACTGTGGCACAAGCGCACACAGTCTCCTTAATACATGCGTGACCGCAGCAATAAAATGAGCTGACGCAGTGGCGCGCTCAAAGATAAATTAGACATGATTCATACCGTTAATATGTAAACTCAATGGAGCACACAAACAAGACCATTCTTCTGCTCAATGTCCCTCTCAAACACAATGCTTACACTGTGTGTATACAGCTGCAGGGAGCTGATACAGGCTATCAAGAGGCTGTCGATAAAGTCATTGAGAGAAAAGACAGGCTTTGAACACACACAGAATGCTGTTGCATTTCTGACACTACAGTTATCTCACTAAGCTGTGATTACGTCTGCTGACTGCTGAGGTGAGATCCCCCAACTGTGCATTTGAAGAGCTTTTTTGGAGAGCTTCCTTACTGTCCCAGTGCTTCCTGTCTGATATGGAAATCCCCATATGGTCTATTGTCATGCACACACACGTAAAAACATCCTCCTTTCCAAAAAGCCCATGATCAGTTGTCGACAAAATGATGAAATGTCACTGTAGACGACCACATTTAACACTTTTTGGTTTTATCTTTCTCCACTCACCAAATGATATTATTATTTATATGCACAAAACGGACATTTTTAATGCCTTATGTGTCTTCCTAACTCTCAACAGACGGATACTACTGCTGTCTGCCCAGGAAACACAGCTGGTGCACAGGATGTGATGTCATCGTGACCAGTAGTAAACAACTGTCCAGTGTCTTCCTCCAGTTTTTTTTTTTTTACCTACGAGCGGAGTGAGCAACATGAGCAAAATTTTAGATTTAGAGCAAGATTTAATTAACATTTACATTCCATGACTAAACTTAAAAAAGGTGAATATTAGTACTGAAAGTTAAATAAATACATTTTTAATTCAATTGAACTAAACATGAAATATTTTGTCAATATCAAATTTATTTCTAGAGCACAATTTAAAACAACTTAGAGTTGACCAAAGTGCTTTACACTGATACAAGCATACCAACATTCAAGACAAACCAAACAATAAAAGAGATTATATTAATCTCTATAATACATTAAAAACCAAAGAAAGAGTTTTTAACTTGGATTTAAATTTTTAACTTTGGATTTGGATTTTAAGTCAATAAAAGCTAAATTATTGATTTTTAAAATTCTGTAATATTTTGTCTAAATACACAAAACAAAACATTTGGAAAATCGATTGAAAATAAAAATGTCTAAATAAAAATTATAATGGAAACATCTAACATCAAGCATGCAGTAAATTTAAGCATTTCAACATTATAATGTACAGTATATTAAAAAGATTTTCATTTTGAGATTTGCTAAAGATTACATTTAGCGGTTATTATATTATTATTATTGTTTTTAAATATTAACTTTAAGTGAGTGTTATATAACAGGCAAAGGTGATCTATATGTCAAAAACAGAGGAAATGAGCATGCATTATTAAATATACAATATCAGCCAATACCGATAAAATAAAAAAAGTGATAACCAATAACCAATATGTAACTTACATATATATTTTACGCATCCCCAAATATTTTACATTTATGTTGTACAACAGACAAAACATCATATATTTCTTCTATATAATACCTTACAGGCTACTCATTATTTTATAAAATCTCAAACTAACTTCAATTTAATGATTTGATGAAAAATAAAACTAATCTTTCAGACATCGGTGGGTAGGAGACAAACTTTGCCAGATATGGTGATAAACAAAATGCCTAACTGACTGCCAGGCAGATCCACGCTAATACCATTAGCTTTAGAGCTTAAACAGTACAACTCATGGGCACAAGCCAGCAGAACCACTCTGACAGAACAGAACTGAACAGCGCCCATAGAGTCGAGATGTGGCAATCTCTCACCATCTGCAGCGCACCGGGCCGGTCAGGTTTCAGAGATATCTCCTCATACAGTGTGTTCTTAAATCCAGCCTAATCCTCTGGGCCTGTGCACAGGATGAGAGGGCCGATGGTGGGAGGATGAAGAGAGTGATGGAGAGATGAACGCAGGATGAGAGAGGGAATTGTGCAGAGATGTTCCAGGTTGATCTGCTGGACTCCCGTAAATCCTTGCTGGATCTCCTGTGGCTTTTGTGACCGGGTTGCCACCAATCAAGCCACCAATCGGTCGAGCGTGTATCCCGCACACATACACGTATAATATCTCTCTTTTAGGTGTCTGTGTCTTTTACTAATCCTCATTGAGCCTAACATCACTGCAAGTTCATCTCAACTGATACTGGGATAAGAGGTTCCTCTAATTCATAATCTCATGGAGAAACGTTCGTGGCACGTCCGTCCAGAAATGAACTGCAGATTCGCTCTAGATGATCGTAGCAGCTTCTTACTGATTCCCTATTAACAGACATGTTCATTTCTCTTTAGACCAGAAGTTTCCCACACAATACAATCCATTTTCAAAGCATGCTGTTGAGCTTTCATAATTAATGCTTGCTGAGACTTGTTTATTATTAATAAAATTAATTACATAATTCTGAGCAAAAAACCCACACCAGTGCTCTAGACAAAAAGAAAATTACTAGGGAGCCGTTTGGCTCCTACATTGAAACATTTAGAAGCCAAATTACTTTTTTATTTGACAAATTGGCTCAGTAAAGATGGTTGCTCAGAAGTGATTCAGTTCGCTGAGCTCCAACATTCGCAGCTTCTTACTTTTAAATGGATCGTTCACCTGTAAATAACAGTTCTATCATCAATTACCCACACTCATGTTGTTCCAAACCCATGAGACTTTCGTTCATCAACACAGATTAAGTTATTTTTAATGAAACATGAGAGGTTTCTTTCACTCCACTGAAAGGCCATTCCCCCAAAACTGACACTTCAGAAAGTTCATAAAAGACAATGTAAACATAATCCATGTGAAGTGAGCCATTTTTCTTTAATCAAATGAATAGTGACTAAAATTTTGGCTTTTATTCACATAGAAACATTGATCAATGCACATACTTCAACCGGTAGAGATTTTGGACTATCGTCTCTATTGCGGTTACACGCTCACGTGCCAATGCTGTGCTAACTGGTCAGGAAAACGTATCGTTTGCACGTGTTTTTAAGCATTGTGGTTTAAAAACAAGTGATTTTAAGCCGTTGAAATGCAATCAGCACTGAAAGAACTCATTTCACTATGGGCCTGTTTACACCTGGTCACTTCATGCGTTTTCTCAGATCGGATATCGATCTGATTTGTTAAAACATTTCCATTTACACTTGGCCACATAAATGTGTCTTCGCAAAATAGATATAAATCCGTTCTTCAATTCCCGCGCTATACGCAAATTTAACAGAGTTCACATCAATGAAAGCAATAGACATGCGTTGCATTTTATTCATTATCAGCTAATTTCAAGATCAGAGACTGCAACAGGAGAAAGCGTGGCATCAGTAGGCCTGTCGCGATAGTCGATAAATCGATTAATCGCACGATAAAAAAAAATGACCTCGATAATTTTTCCGGCCGCGATAATTTCATTTGCATACTTGTTTGTTATCCGCGACTGAATGACAAATCCCTGCTTCTAGTTGTGAGAGAAGTGAACCTCTTGCCGCTGTATTGTTCCTTGTGGGGAGGCGGCGCTTGTCAGTCACATGGACTTTGTGGAAGGCGTGAGTGCTTTGAGGCGATTGCAGAGAAGAGTCAAAAAGACGAGACTGTTGTGACATGGAATTACCTTCAGTCAAACGCTACAGCTGCAGTGTGGAGCACTTCGATTCAAATCAAATGACTGTAGAACCACTTAACCTGAGCAAGCCGGGCATGTCGACGAGCCAAAAAACAGACGGGACCAAAACTGTGCAATGGACAACAAACATGCACATGCACCTAAACCCAATCATCCCTGAATCTGCCATAAAACTTCATCTCTCTCTCTCATCATTGCATATAGACTGCAATTCACTTTTTTGTTGAGAAATATTTTTCAAAAGTTTTTTGCATATGGCTTGAGGCTTTTGTTTGTTTGTTTAAAGGTCCTACAGGGGCAGTTTTGCCTGTTATGGAATGCATAAAGCTGCCTATTGTTTAATATTTTTTGAAGTGCACTTTGTTTACATCCATTTTATTGTATTGTTTTTGGTATTTATTCAAGTGCATTTTTTGTTAACAGAGACTGAGAGTCCATTGCTTTTATTGTTTTTGGTTGTTTTGTTCATTGTTATTGTGGATATTTAAAATGTTTTCCATTTTCAGTGTTAAATAGTCTTTGGAAATAAACGTTTATTGAATTTTGAAAGGTGTATGTGCATTATTATGCCATTATCATTATTCTAGATGAAAATGGTCTCAGATCGACAATATTATCGTTTATCGCGATAATTTCTTGGACAATTTATCGTCCAGCAAAATTTGTTATCGTGACAGGCCTAGGCATCAGCACTGGAAAGAGTCTGGAAAGTTGTAAGTTATAAGAGTTGTAAGTGTCAGAATGCCATCTTTGCAAGTATCCTTGTAAACACAGTAATTTAGATCTTAAGTGAAAGCAAACAGCTGAGAAAGAAAACACATGTGTGACAGTATATTGGATCCGGGGAGCTCTTAATGTGACAGCAGTCTAATATTCCTGCTGGCTGTCATACATAATCAGACAACAAAAGAGAGAAATCTCTCGCTGCTCTTAACTGAATCACTTTTGTAACTTTAATGAGAAGAAACGTACATTTAATTTACACAGTGAAGAATATGCAGTGTTTTTATTCATTTGATTACTTTATACAATGTATGTAGCATTTCTTATTTAATACTATATCATGACATATCATTACGGTGAAATTAAATTATTCATATCGTGATATAAGATTTTGGTCATATCGCCCACTCTTAGTTGAGAGAGACAAAAGAACTGTGTCTGATTTATGCCTCAAGGTTGTACGAGGCTGTTTTGTGAATCTTTCAGACTAAATTCTTAAAATGATCCTGTTCATAACAGACACTTTTTCGCAAATCAGACATCATGACTCACACTGTGTTTGTTTTTCCATGCAGGAAACACTGAAACACAGATAACTATATCTGACAAAGCCACATTTGGATGGATGGCTTTTCCATTTGTTGCCAATGATGACTGGATTTGTCTTTAACTGTTCCACTCAGGGAGATGGGAAGTCTCAAAAAAGCCACTCTGAGGAGCTTAAAACTAGAAGTTGGGTGCTTCAAATCGTTGACTAACCACAGGCATATCACCAAGGAGTTAAACAACTCCCAAAATCAGATGAGTGTACTTGGAGAAGAGGCTGACTCACTGTCTGTACAACAGCAGAGACTCTCGGGCCCTCACGGCCAGTTTGTGTTTCTGCACTGAGACATGCACAAAATGTTAACAAGAAAGCAAGCACTCCAAAACAAATCTCGCCTGACATTTGGAATAATTCTCCAAACTCACTGTAAGATGAGACTCAGGGGAGAGACATGAACGAGCATGTGCATAAGGGCATGAGACGACCTCATCAGAAGGTGAGTTGCTATGGAGACAAAGTAGGAGGGAAATTACCTCTGCACACATCCAAAGGTCAGACCTATCCCTGACTCTATGCTAGCATGCACTTCAAAGTGTTTGGCTAAACCCTGACACCATGTGACTCAATGTTACAGAAGTGGGCTCGGGATTTGAGCATCCATCATTGGGATGAGTCAAAGGAACAAACGGCAACAGCAGTGTCTGCTCAAAGATTGCTACTCTATCAGCCCTCAAGCATTATGACTTTATACCTGCTCTAGTTGATGCAGAGAGACTGACGTGGGCTGCTAATACCCTGTTAATAGCGCTGTGCAATCATGTTGCCATTGCAGAAAAACTGTTTGAGAATATGAAGATAAAACAATTCGTTTATTGAGGATTATATTTGAATTCAACATGAAATGGCATTCACAGCCCAATTTACTTCCATAATTTGACATTTCTGAAAAGAGAATATTTAACAAAAAAAAAGGATTTGATTTTAATTTGATCAAAGGAAATGATTAGATTGTGGAAAGTGGCTTTTAAAATTCCAAAAAAGAATCTGAAAAGTACAGATGCACAATAGAAGGTAATTGTTGTAGGAAAGTAATTGTTCATGCTCATTTCTTTTGTTTTACTTGTCCATCACCCTTGTCTTTATTTAAAATTTACTTGACGTTAATCTTTAACACAAAAAAATAATTGAATAACAAATTAGCACAACACAACGGAAACAAGCCACAACACAACGAAATTAGCACAACACAACGAAACTAGTCCTATGTGTTGTGGCGATTTTGCTGTATTGTGGGGATTTCGTTGTGTTGTGCACTACTGGGCCACTAAACTAAATTCACTCTGCGCATACAAAACAATTGATTTTTTAGTGTTTATACTTAATTAATTTAGACAAAATAAGGCTACACTGTCAGTTTATGGGAAATGACAACCGCATTTACTTACAGGTGTGAGTCTCGAAATATTCTGTTCCCACAGCAGCTCATAGTAGCGTTTGGAAAACTGTCTGTATGAACGTGCAACCGGAGTCAAGCTTGTATTCCTTACCAGAAACCATAGTGACAGTGACCAGAGTAATATCAAAGATGACGACGTCCATAAAACTGAAAAGTCTTTTCACTTTTTGACATGACAAGAGTCCATTCGAGCTGCGTGTTCACCCATCAAATCTTCAATAACCGACAGCAGATTTAAATCTGGGTAGAGAGCAGAGCATTTGAGTCATTTAACACAAAACTGACAATGGCAAAAACCAGTGACTGGATTAAAACCTTCAGATGACAAGCAGATCATATCTGTATTTCTGTAAATTACCAAAACCACACATAAAACCCACAACACAAAATAGACACACATTTGTGAAGCAGAGTGGCCTTCTCACACTTCAAGACATGACTAGTTGCCCAGTCTGGTTCTGTTTTCCGATAATGTGGTTGCGAGTCCTGAAAATATACGGGTGTGAGTTTGGTTACAGTATGCGGTTGTCACTCCCATAAATAACTGAACTGTGTGTGTGAACGTAACCGTTTTAAGAACTCAAATAGAGGACTGACAACTGTATTCTGCTGCTGTGTGAACGTGGCCTAATATTGGCTTTCAATATTGGCTTATCAGCATCTGAAAAAAAATTATCAGTGTATTGCTATTGGAAAGTAAGAGGGATTTGGGACATCAGCCAAATTCATTTCAGAAGTGGAGCATGTTATTACATTTTAATGAAAAATTATGTAGACAAATATTTTATGGAATAACATACACTGATTAATCATGCACAAAAAATGGATTTTCCTTGAAGAAAGTAAATAGAGTCAATTTTGATTTCATGATGGCAAGTAAAAAATGGCAATGGAACAAGACAAAACACATCTACATTCAAGATACACTCTCTGAAAAGAATCTTAAAATCTTAAAGTTGCAGCATGTAATTTCTGAAAACAGAACACAACGGCTTATGCAATGTTGCATGTCATCAGGTAAATTCATCGTATTGTAAGGATGACAAAGACAAAAACTTTTTTTTTCAGTTTTCATTCACTATTCATGTTCAGCTCTAGGAATTGCCTGCTTGAGATTTCATGTGAACCTGCGACACTGCAGCCACAAAAAGCTAAAGTGATAGATACACACAAACAGAAGAACACCCACACAGCTCTGCACTGCTGAGGCCCATCCCCTTATCGCAGGTCTGTGGAGAGCTCTTCATCTGTGGCTGACTGTGGTCTGGACTGAGGGATAGAGTGTAAAGTTTACTGTGAGAGCATAGTGCAAACATGCAGCACAGTCTGAAACATGGCGATAACTTGCAGGAGAGGAGAAGCTGTGCTAATAGACTAAGCAGGGGAGAGTGGGTAAGCTGTGCCATCTCTTTAAACGTTGTCCTCTGGGCAAGGAGAAATGGTTAGATAGTGGTAAAACTAATATGCCTAAATATATTTCAAGAGTGTCTGCTTCCAACTGAAATAATAAAAAAAAGGTCTACAGAAAAAAGTCTTTGGAGAATATTTGAATGATTTACATTGCAAATAAAAATACGACTGAGAAAAAAAAATCAATTTACCAATGCATAATTTCATTCACATTTCCATAAACCAGCAAGGAAATGTTTTAATAATCAAAATACTTTAATGTAATGTTAGCCTACAATTTTCAACATTTAGAAATACTAATATTTTTAATAATGGTTTCTCTACATTTGTAGGCAAAGCTTACAATCACTACAAGTTAAGGTGCTAACATTTAATAACTCACGGCTAATATTTAACATTTTGCAATTATACACTTGCAATTCACTAACATGTAAGTTGCATTTTTTTTAAATTTAGTTAAAAAAATTTAATGCCATGCAGAAAGTAGATGTTGCAATAGAAAACAAAAACATAAAAATTCTAGCTAAACTATATGATGAATCCCTACAAATACATGATCATGTGTCTAAAAATACTTCGTTTGATGTGCTAGATTTAGGAGGTGACGCATTTTACCCCACTCTCCGCTACTTGGACAGTTTGCTCAAACAGACTAGTGCACTAATGTAACAAAAGACACAAAGCAAAGCTAACACAGTTTAATATCTGTGAGAGTTTTAATGTGCTTGATTGAACTGAACTACATTACAGTGCCATCGTTAGACAAAGCTTGGCAGCAGAAAATGAGGGAACATAAAAACGATTTATTTGAAGCCATTTGGAGAGAGCACCCTGAAAAACCCTGATGATATCACTACACACGCCTTCTCTCTCTTTTTGAGACACAGAGGGCAACTGCATGAGGACAGAGAGAAAAAAATCAATCAAGAGCACAGTGTGAGTAAACACTTCAGGGTGGCACAGCCACAGATGCAAGCGCTATGGACAAGTCACGTCTGCCAACCCCGAAGCAGTGAGACGCACACACGCAACGAAATGTGTTGCGAAACGAGAGAATGCATCTTCTCTCAAGAAAGGCACAAGCTGTCTTAACTCCAGCTCCAAGCAAAAACAGCGAGGGAGAGACAATGTGGGTGAATTTACGAGACACTAGGACTCCAATTATGACAAATCGGAAGTGCTGATTATTTCTCTTGACATTCACAGTTATTCATGTCAATTAAAAGAATTTACATTAACTTCTTCCTCGCCACTGACAACATTTTCCATCAATGATTACGTTTCTGTGCCACTGATGAGTTATTCAGACAATTCATGATTTTTTACTGTTATAGGGTAGGGGTGCTGTTATGGATCTTCTGAAATAATATGCCATCTCCGGATCCAAAAACAAGTGAAGAAGATCTGTGTAAACCAGAGTAAGCTAATATGATCACCAAACATTCAGCAGCATGTAAATAAAAACAGCAGAGGTTCTGTTCTTCCTTTTTACATATTCACTTTTTACATATTCATAACAAAATATTTTGGGGGTAATGGTAATGAAAGATTTGTGAATATGATCAAAAATGCTGGTGGTGACTGGCAACTGAAAAATCATACTCGGGCCCTATGAAAGTCACTTCATGAACATGTTATTGTTTCTTTTGAAAAAAACTATAGTCATATCATATACAAACAGAAACTTAAAGGTCTCCTCAGCAATCTATCAAAATAAAAGTTTGGTTTAACTTGAAGAAACTGTGACAGAAATATATCACTATATGTAATGATAGTACTACTACTACTAAAATTATTATTAAAACATTATTTTTAAGAAATATTTACCAGAAAAATTATTTACCAGAATTTATTTATGAGAACTGTAAATACACAACACAGTATTTCCGAAAAAAATAAATAAATAAAATATTGATTTTTTTTTTTTATAGAATCAATAAATTTGAGATGCTTTTGATTATTAAAATTTATTGAAACCATTAAAATGGAAACCAGAAAAATTAATAGAAAACACCTGGTAAAAATAAAACTGAATTTGTGAAAAAAGTCAAACAGATTTCATAGGGCCTTAAAGGTCATTTTTGTTAAACTTTTAATAAATTACTGTTAAATTGTTTCATGATTTTAATTTAGACATTCTTTTTGATTAATATTTTTTTATTTAATCATTAAAATGGAAAATTAAAACAGAAAAAAAAATGGAATCCAGAAAAATTTATACTAATTAATAATTAAAAATATAATACTCTAGTCGGGAAAGAGTTAAAATACTTATTTTGTGTAGGTCAACCACTTTATTTAGACTAGGCATTCATAAACAAGTGTAAACTATGTTTCTGAATTACTTTATTGCTGTTTCATACATCAGTAAATCAACATCAAGATGATCAGCTGTCTAGAGGGTCAACTTCACACTGGCTCACTTAGCGCCATGAAAAACAAAACTGTTATTCAAATTTTTATACATGGCAAGTGAGCAAAACACAACAACACTAGAACACTCTCATCCTGTTATAATGAATGACAGGGTCACTGTAAGTTCACATTTGCTCACATGACTGTTTGAGCCCTGCAGTTCAGCGTAAGCTCATTGACTATCCATGATTTCTGGACTCTGTCCACAGAATGAATCACTTATTTGCATTGAGTTGTTTATAATGTGAGAGTTCTAGTGAATACTGGCTGTTACAATGTCTACATAAGCAAGTGGAGCAACATCTAGCAAACACTGAAGATTAACAACCTATGCTTTTCACTTTTACAATTAAATACCTAATATTCAAAATACTGGCCAAAACCAATATGGTACCAATATATTGTGCATCGGCAAACAAATGTTACTGTTTCTGCCCCACACCTTTGGAATAGTTGTTTTTTAAAGAAAATGAATGAATGAATGAATGAATGAATGAATGAATGAATGAATGAATGAAAAGCCTTAATGACAGAATGCTGTAATGGACATTTCACTATCAGTTCAATTTTTTAACTGGGCAGCCCTAAGCAGAACTTACTCAACAAAATCTTCTTATTTCATCATTATTTTTCAATCTAAAGTCTTCAGGGATACCTACACATACCTACATCTTACTTTCCAAGTCACTGCATTGCTCTGCTAAGCATCATGCTATGTAGCTGTAAATTAGGTGGAAACTGCCTGTTTCGTAAACTCTGGAGACCAGCTACATAAACATGAACACTGTTAGGCTTGGTTTCCCATCGACTGAGAAGCGATACAAGCTCAATACGCTGAAAATGAGGACTTAGCATTGCAGAATGAGGTCTGTGGAGACGGTTAGGACAACAGTGGCTGAGCCTGAGCAAGCAAGCTGTTCTATCCCCTAAAGCAAACCTAAATAACATTTAGCAGGTAATCTATGGACAACAGTAGCAGTTTGCAAGAGCGAATGAGAATATGAAAATATTTGCCACGTCCTGTGTGAGATGTAATTTACAGACATCAAATGTACATTAGTTATTGAGGAGATACAGTAAAATAAAATTATTATCATTATGGATTTATTTAAATTTAAAATAAAAAAGAGAAAACGCAGATTGGCTGGTTTTGACTGTGCAGCATCACACACATCATTTTTGTTTTTGGTGTAGAAAGACAAATTGCTGCACTGGGCTCTTGTTGCAATGCGTCTTCGTTAGTTTAGCGATTAACACTGACTTCTTGCTGATTTAGAGAAGATACTTTTCATGTTGCCACGCATTAATTTAAAGATTAACAAAAAAAAGCAAAGAGTCTTCCCTTCCCAGTTGTGATCCAGTGTTTAGAATCACTGAGATACTATTACAGTTTTTAATATTAATATTTTAAATTAGTATTTATTTTTTAACATTTTCTATCTTCATTTTCATTTTAGTTACATTTTTAGTAATTTTGTTGTGTTGTGTATTTGTCATTTTATTAGTTTTGTTTTTCATGTCTATATAGTTTTATTCATTTTTATTTCAGTTTTTGTTATTTTAGTACATCCAGCTAAACTAAATGAAAAAAAGAAGTGTCGCCTTGGAAAACTCGTAGGGCTGCGACGATAAATCGATGCAGAATCGATTCGTGGATCACGATTCTCTCTGGAATCGATTCTGAGCTTAGATTTTAACAGCAGATGGCGTTCTAATCTAGTTTTTATCTGCATACTCAAATGCTCACGAAGAAGAGCGCTGAAGAGCGCTTGTGCGTTCGGCTGAGTCATGTAATTTCACCTTGGCTCAGAATGCTTTTATGACGCAAGATTAATGTAAACACAGCCCACTGTGAACACCCTTGTAATTCGCTTCAACCTTTTCGAATTTTATGTATGATTATTTTAGGTTCAACTGTGTGTAAGTATTTTGAAACAAGCAGAGTATGGCTGTTTCTAAAGCATGCAGTGCCATCTGCTGTTCAAAACTAAGCTCAGAATCGACTCGAGAAAGAATCGTAATGTATTCGAAAAATCTCAGAATCGATGCTGAATCATTTCTCAAATCGCGATGCATCGACATGTTTTCCCAGCCCTACACTGTAAAAAATTATCGTGATTTTAACGGTAAGAAAACCTCACATCCAGCACACTCCCTCTTTGAAATGTTACCGTCTGGTAGACGCTACAGAGCTCTGAGCACCAGAACGACCAGACACAGGAACAGTTTCTTCCCTCAGGCAATCCATCTCATGAACACTTGACAATAAAACGCAGAACACACAAGTCTATTATTTATTCCCCACACTTCCCTTTTTTTTTTCTTTTTTTTTCCCATTTCATATTTGCACATATCAGACCTGTACACACATTTGTCTAATATATTTGCACATATTTACACATATTTGCACATATCAGACCTGTACAC
>JAFVLL020007571.1:0-11778 GCA_021397915.2 Tor tambroides
CCTACAAATGGCTTACTTGCACATTAAACTGGGCTAGGAAGAAAAAAAAAAGTTCTTTAACATTAACAACATTACACATATCACCTTTATGAAGTTCTTAAAAAGTAAGGGGGGGGGGGGCTATTGGCTGAGACATTCTTTGCTAAAGTATTTTAGAAAATGAGGTCATTGGATTCATTTCTTCTTAGCACGTGTCTTCTGATATGAAAGGATTGTTGCACTTGCATAATGTCAGCCTAGAAATGCTCACATAGAATAGAACGCTCACAACAAATATGATTGAATTGAAGTGTGTTGGTCTCTGAGTATGCACAATGTTTTTTAATGGAGTCCATGAAGAGCCAACCTAGCCATGGGATTGAGGGCTTAGACTGATTTGCATGGGTAGAACTAATGGTTGTTTACCTGCTTTAAGGATCTTACATGTCAGGCAAACAAACAGGGTTAGCAAAGGGTGATAATACACAACCCTGAGAAAACACACTCTTGGGTGAAAACATCTAATTTTGTTTTGACAAGAGAAACCAGCACCATATGCTCTCCAGGTACAGCATGACATTGCCAGGGGTGCCACAAAGATAAAAGACGGCCGGTCTTTGGACCTACTGTCTCCCATAGACAGCCCGACCTTCACTTAACCCAGCACAACGTCATGGCCTTTTTGTTTCATGCACCCTGGATTTTCTGCTTAATCAGCCTCAGATAGTGAAGCTCAGTTTTTGTGGGGAGAACTGTAGGTTTACGTCTAGTTAGATTGAGGAAAGCATCAGAACGAACAAACAGAGCATCTGCGGTCACCTGTCAATCTGGTCTTCCAGAAAAATGTCTGATATTCCATTTTGTGCTCTCTTTGCAATATAATATTGCCTCACCTCATAAAAATAAACATTCTTAAATTTCCAGATGGTTTGACAGTTGTATACTTGATCCAGGACAAAAAAAGATAGATGTAGCGATAAGGTTGACAGGGCCCCAGGTCTGCACCAGAACATCTTAAAACATGGGGGAGGACTCCATTGATTCAAGGCAGTGTACTGAAGCCATTGAGGGCCCCTAGGGCCCCGGCCATACTGCTTCACCAGAACATCAAAGACACATGGTGGATGGGCTGTTTAGTTTTGGATAGTGTATTGAATCCTTTTGTGGGCCCCTAAGGCCATTGAAGCCCATGGGTGCGTCAGTGCTATCTCAGCAGCTGAACATTGTAGAGACATGGGGTGTGCTCTTTTTTACTTGAGGAAATGTGCTGAGGCACTTAGTCAGCCCTCTAAATCCCTTGAGGACCCCTCCAATATCTACATCAAAACATCCACCAGTCATGTGGGGTGGTGTACTGAGGTCCTTCGTTAGTCATACGAGGCCCTTGAGGGCCCTTGCAATACCTCTGCACCAGAAGACTGTAAAGACAAGGATACACCGTTTCACTTAGGCCAGTGTACTAAGTCAATCTGAAGACATTACAAAGCCCTTTGGGGTTCTTACGAGGCCCCACCATATCTTGGCATCAGAATATTGTAGTGGCATGGGAGTTGGCTCTTTTCACCTGCGGCAGTGTGCATAAGAAAGTCACACACCTTTACAATTCTTGGATTCTTAAATAAATGGCAGCTTTGGTTGCCAGACTTTTACTGATAGATAGATAGATAGATAGATAGATAGATAGATAGATAGATAGATAGATAGATAGATTTTCTAACTTCCAAAACCTGTACATTTAATAGTATTTTGCTGTAAAATTAAATGAATGGCCCATTAGATCTATTACAGTTTTTACACCGTATGTTTTATACACACACGCGCACACACGCACACACACACACACACACACACACACACACACACATTAAGTCTGTTTCTATGTGACTGTAACCATACTATGCCAATTTACTGTGTACATATTGAATCATCACGTATTTGTAGGTAAAAAGGATGTATTTAATGAAGAAAAAAAAAAAGAAAAAGAAAACAGGAGAGTTTTCATTTTGGAGAACAAATCAAAATGGTACCATTGCACATCTCCCTATGATCTTTGCCCACACCAAAAAATATAAATCATCATTTCCAGTCAAATTTGAATATTTTATGCATTGAATAGCAGTGCACAGCTCAGCTGCAGCTCTGCTTCAGCTTTAGAAATTGTCACTTGTAATAGGTTTCTGCTGCTAGCATCTTATATTGCATTCCAGAGAAGTTTCAGTAGCAGCAGCGCATGTCAAACAAGCGGCTAATTGAAGTTCCCACTAAACACGTTTATTTATTCATCTGTTTATTCAGTCATTTACTTACATGGGGGATTAGAATGCACCAGTCAGGGTTGTGCAGTGCCCAGGGATCTGGCTCCCTCTGCTGAACCTAATCAACCTCTTCACCTGTGGAGCCATACTACTACTGTTGACAACTGGAACATGTGACCTTTAGAGTTTACTGTATAATATATGTGGGTCTGACACATGAGATACAGTAAAACAATAAGGGGAAAGGGGGGGTGTGGTGTGTGGCCAAGTATGGTGACCCATACTCAGAATTTGTGCTCTGCATTTAACCCATCCAAGTGCACAGTAGTGAACATACACCCGGAGCAGTGGGCAGCCAGTGCTGCAGCGCCCGGGGAGCAGTTGGGGGTTCTGTGCCTTGGTCAAGGGTCTCACCTCAGTCGTGTTATTGAGGGTAGAGAGAGTGCTGGTTATTCACTCTCCCCACCTACAGTCCCTGCCGGACCTGAGACTCAAACCCACGACCTTTGGGTTACAAGTCCAACTCTCTATCCATTAGGCCACGACTGCCCATAAGGAGGTTTGGTTATATAAGGAACAGTTCACCTTCACATTCTTCCAAAATCAGATTTCACTGTGGAACCCCAAAGATGAAGTTGTGAAGAATCTCAACACAGTTCTTCTCCATAAACTGTAACAACACTTTAAATGTTCCAAAAACACAATAAAGAATTGTGTGATGAACAACATAACCCTGCCCTCTGAAAAAGTTATTGAATCAGTTATTGAATGTGGCAGGTTTGAGGTCAAGTATTGATGTTCATCCTGATACTGATGTGTCTAAAGACACCAAATGTGATTTGATAGTCAGACAAAGGGGAAGACATTTAGCTATCTATAAAAATCTTTCATATGGCTTCAGAAGACTTGGAAATATGGTGGCACAAGTGTCATTTTGTATGGTGCTATTTCTGTCTGTAGCATGTGTGCTAACTGCTAGGCCATGACTCCATCCTTATGGTACTTGTTTTTATAGGATTTTAATCTACATCACACCTGTGTTGTACCGTAGTCTATGGAAGGCTGTAAGAATAGAATGCAAAACTTGTTTATTGGTCCCAGGGGTATCTGTTATTTTTTATTATTTTTTTTTCTTGTAGAATGGTGCTGAACTTACTACCCTGATGTATGTAGAGCTAGATTTAACTCACAACTGAGATTACTGTGTTGATATATCACTTCATTAGTTATATTGTAATGTGCTAGTGACTAACTGTCAAGGCGCTGAAAGCTTTGGAGCTCTTTAGAGCAATCACTATGGCTGATATGTCTGGAAAAAGATATATTTTTGTTATTCATTTGAATAGACACTAATTTCACATAAATAACCATTGTTAACCAGGCTAAGCATATTCAATTAAAGTTCCAAAAGGCCCAGTGTTTAATCTTCAATGTGCATGTTCAAGCTGGTACCTTCTAAAAGTACAAAATTATAATTTCTATACAATCAAAATAGCTCAAGACAGCTGATTTGCCCAGTACAGAATTGCAATAATAATTATGTTATTAATAATAATAATAACAATAAAAATTAATTTTAAGTTTATTTGGTCACACTTAAACTTGAAACCTTGATTCAGTGTATTTACTGTGTACATGCATATTGTTCTTCAAAACTATCACAAGATTCTCATTTGCTGCAACAAAAATTTTGAATGTAAATCTGAAACATCATGACATGGCACCTACATAATGTTAATGTAAAATTCACTGAAAACAAAGACAGACATATGAACCAAAAGGGAACTTTTAGACATCCATAGACAATATCTAAAATGTCTGAGAAAAGCATGAGAAATGAGTAGGCCTACATGCAAATCCTTCAGAACAAAAATATGATATAACTGTCATATAACAGAGAAACGTGAACTATTGCACATCTTTTAAAAGAGCTGCAACTGCATAGTCATTACACGATGAAAAGCGCAAATATGTTTTTTTTTTTTTTGTAAATAAATATTTTGGACCTTCAGGAATCTAAAAGTGACCAAAGTGCTAATAAATGAATGTTAGATGAATGGAAAACCAAGTTAAACATGACATCTAATATTCAATAAGGTCTTATGTTCATTATCACCGTTTTACTCTGAGTAGATCAGTAGATAAACAAATTTATACAGGTAATAGTGAGCACTGTGAACCTAAATGTTCTGAGACTGCATCTTTTGTGGAGTTTCTCATTTTCTGAGAATTAGTAAAAGTAAAAATCTTTTTGGACAAAGTTGAAGATCCAAAATGTACTCAAGTGGAATTTTGAACATGCTTTCCTAATCCATGCATGTGTGTCTCGTCTCATGAGAACTTCTTTACAGCCTTATATTTGTTCAAAAAGTTGCCCTGCGATGTACCTGTGTATTTCTGGATTTCAAAGGAGTGCTTCAAAAAGCATTTGATAATTCTGCCGCAAGTCTCATGTGTCTGTAGGTTTTCTCTCTCTACTGGATTGACTAGCCAGGTAGAGCAGACAAGCAAATGTTCTGCAGAACTCTCCTGCTCCTGTAACCATGGAAACATAGCCTGACATCTTTGCTCTGTTGAAGAAGGCCATGTTGCTGTTAGCTGTATGTTGAATGCAGCTTGTGATGTTCTATAAAGTGCATGGAAAGTATGCAAGCTACATTTTTTTTGAATCTTCATCCAAAACATTAAAACTTCCATATAAATATTCTAGATTTTATGATTCTGCAAATACTAAAATTAATGATATTCACACAATTCACTACAAATCCCCCAGTCCATAAAATCTAGTTATAAATTGCCATGGCAGTGTGTTGGCTTAGGTGCTATATGCCATTTTGGCATGATAAAAATTAATCAGTAAGAGTATTCGTAGTAAATATGAATGCATAAAAGAGTATTCAAATTAAATATGAATACATAAAAAAACCCTATAAATATTCATAGATCTTGTAAATAATTTTGAAAGATTTATTTGATTGTAGCACAAATAAAGCATATTGTCTATTACATTATACTGCTTTTAAATTCATAGATCTTGTAAATAATGTTGGAAAATAAGATAAGATTTACTTGATTATAGCATAAACAAAGCATATTTTCTATTACATTATAATGTATTTAAAGGCTGTTCCATCAAACTTTGAAGATGGAGTTGGAATAATGTAAAAAAAAAAAAAAAACTCAGATGACAAATTTCACTCCTCTAACATTCTTAATGATGTACATAAATGAATGAATGAATGAATGAATACATAATAACAATCACGTCTTAAAATGCTCTTTTAAGTATGCATTAAGTACTACTTTTTCCAGACAACTTTTTTTTTTTTTTTCAAGAAAATTGCTCCATCAAATTGGATGTGGACCATTAGTAAACAGCAATTTTAAAGTCATTCCACAGATGCTCAGTCAAACTGAAGTCTGGCCTTTGACTACACCACTCTAGGAAATTAACCTTTTTTTTTTTTTTTTTTTTTTCCTCTTTTAAGTTTAAGTTTTAAGCCTCTCCAGCATGGCTATTTCTGTATAGTTTTGTAACTGTCTATTTGGAAGATTAATTATTTTCCAAATCCCAGTGCTCTTGCAGATTGCAGCACGTTTTCGTGCAGGATTTCTCTGTACTTAACTCCGTCCATTTACCTCCTATCTTGAGTTTTCCAGTTGCTGCTGTAGAGAAGTATGTCCTATGATACAACCACCACCATTCTTCACTGTATGGATGGTGTTCACGTGTGATATGCTAAGCTAACAACTATTGGGGCAAAACATACAGTAGTACTTCGCATTCAGGCCCAAACGTGTATTTTTGGTCAAATGAAATCATCTTTCTTCGGTAGCTGAGTATGCCAATTTTTGTTTTCTTTCATACAAGCTTCATGAAGTATTGATGTTGCTGTTGTCTTGAAGTACATTACAATGAAATTCACTCTGTGCTCCTTTAGAAGACTAGATCTAAGATCACTTTACTTGATCTTTTAACTTGATTCAGCATGTTTATTTGCAATTACTGTTTCCTAGGTGATCCACAAAATATTGATGATGTTCCCAGAATGCTACTTGCTTAGTGATTCTTCAAAATAACCCTTATCTTCAATGGGACACTTTTGATCATTTAAAATCTTGAAAATGAAAACTTCTGAAATCTTGTGAATACTGTTCACAGATGGGAAACACTTCTGAAAGTAAAGTGACTTTGAGAAATTTGTTTTTTACTTGAGCGGTGATTTAGGAATGTGAGGGGGTGAATGCTAAAACGTATGCATTTATTATATATAATGTGACGAGTTGGCTGCCTCCCCCTTATTATCATCACCATCCCGTCCCTTATTCACTGCCCTTCACCAGGCTCCCGATGGGAGTGGGTGTGTGATAAACATTTCATGCACATTTACATTGCATTAATAATCTTATTACAGGTTTACATTAGTGAGCTTTAATGTTTTTTTTTTCTTCTTCTTTTTTTATGTTAGTAAGCAAGTGCTAGCTATGATGATACTCTTGTAAGTGAATGTGTATATTGCCTACAATACTTTTTAACATTTGCTGCTGCTAATGTACCATTACTGTTACACTGTGTTCTTAACAGACGCTTCCTTTTCAAAGCAACTTAAAATGCACATATATCATTACTAATGAATACTAAAAACACAAAATACCATGTTATTACCACTGTGATGGTATGGTACCTTGAAGTGCCATGTAAAAACTGTGGTTTATGTACAAAGTAATGATTCTTTACCATAATATATTTCAAATTAGAATGGTTTTAATATTTGATACTATCATTATACTATTATTATCACCACAGTATTTTTTTCAAAGGAAAACATAATAAATCAACTGAGAACACAAAGCTAGACCTAGGAAACATAAACTCAAAATGTACTCAATTTAATCATAAGCTATTGCATAATGTTATTCAGTAGTGAAACAACTATTCAACATTGTTATTCTGGTACACTGGGGGGGATGGGGGGGGGGGGGGGGTAACCTAAGAAAACATTAAATTAACTGTTTTTTTTTTGTTAGGTCAAAAATATTGTTTAACATCACTGAATCAACCTAAATACACTAATGTGTACCAACCAAACAATTATTTAATGGGTTAAATCAAGTAGAAGTTGCTTTGTAAGGTAACAATTGCAGGTTTCCACTTTTTTACATTGTATATAGCACCCACTTTTTACTGTGCAATCAATGCCACTTTTCACCTGACAAGCTGATTGAACTTGTCAGCTCAACGCAGGCATTACAAATGAAGTGTTGGATTAAATTGCATTGCTTGTATAATAGTATTCAGCCTTTCAGTTGCGTAACATACAAAACTATCAGTTTAAGCTGTACAGCTGTCATTCAGATTATCTCCAGAGGGCAATGGCGGCCCATAGTCGACGAAGTAAATTACCCACTTTCAAATAAATTGACAAAGATGTCTGCCTGCATATCTTGCCATGGCTACTCACCACACAGGAAGATAAATATAACAATAAGCCTTAATTACAGCTACAGCGTACATTTCAAAGAAGAATATAAGACCCTCATTATCCCTAATGCTTACTGTGATGTGATTAAAACACTGTCTGCACTTTGTCCAATTAGTGTGCATATGGTACTGTAGGTCTTTTGACGTTGTCATAGTCAGTGTGTATTTGCGAGGGTGTGTATTGTTAATGGTGTTTACATGTAGTGGGAATATTATATCTGTCTGATTATCTTTCGATTTTTGGCGGACAGCCACTGGGGTGAAGTAGAAACTCCATTACTGGTCAAACAATGCTTGTTACTGACTTCTTCACCAGACACTTGCCTCTTCCAGAAGATTTCACAGGTAATGTCCACCTGCTCATCATTGTAATTTGTTTACTGTTTAATTTGTCTTTCCAGATGGCATCATTATAAGCTTTTAGTGAGGTTAATATCCTCAATATGTAAAGCTTGCGCCTGTTTGTGAGTGAGTCTATGGAATAGACTTACTGCTCAAACTATGATTCAGTGAAGTGTTTCTCAACCCAGATTTTACAAGAAGCATAGTCAAGTAAGCTACCCAGAATTGTTAAACATCATTTTATATATTTGATATGCAAATCAAATGCATAAACTATCATGAACTGCCCTATAACATGCTGTAAAAATGTTTAATTTCTGAACATCTCTAGAATTTTGAGGTTTTGCGCAATCTGGTGCTTGTACAGTTCACATAATTACAATGAATGGAGCAACATTTTTAAACATTAAACTTAATTTCACTGAGTGCAATCCACTTAACTTTGCAAAAACAGAAGTTTATGTAATCGATTTGTGCTGAGACTATATGGATCATTTTTGTTGGCAGTACCTAGTCACGGATTTCTAGTTTCTAGATACATGATTGCATGGGAGTGGATATGGTGAACATATGTTAAGAATAAATGCTATTTTATGTCTTTATATTGTTTTTTCCCCCTAAAAAATGGGAAAAATTACCAGTGTTTAAAAAGTGTGTGTCTTTTGGCATTTTGCAGGTTGGAATTATGCTTTGTAAGTTGAGAATGGCTGTAATGATGTATATTGCTATACTGTTTCACAGCAATTACTGTGAAAATGTCAGTACAGTTACTAGTCTTGTATTTCTTGCACTTAATGCCAACACCATGTTACATACATATACAGAGATTAAAAATTACAATTAGCACGGTAGAATGCACTATAGCTAGTTGTGAACTGAAAGAGCTTTGGAAATATCTTGTTTTACTTGGCTTAACTAAATTCAGTTATGCTAAGAAAATATTTGAGATGAGTATTTATGACAACCAACTTCAACTGCCCATAAGTTTGGCTAAATGCATTTTTTATTTTATTTTTTTACTGTTGTTTGGGTCGTATTTTCTTTTACCTTGCATAGTCTTTGTGAAGGCATTTCACACATTTTGTAGCTGTAGACAGTATCTTCCTAAGTTGGCTATAGCTTCAATTAAAGTAAATACACTGTAAAAAAAAAATCCGTAAAATTTACGGTAAAAAAACTGTCAGCTGTGGTTGCCGGAATTCTACCATAAAAAATATGGTAACAACGTTTTAGGTTTTAACTTAAATTTACAGTTAAATACCGTAATTTCTTTAATTGATATAATGTTAATATACCAACCTATTAAAGTACTGAAATCTGTTTTGTACCTTTGAAACACACTGATAACCACCAAATGCAATTGGTGATGAGAAAAATCACATGATGAACCAAAGCCCATCACAAGCAGCTTTTAAATAATAACATATATAGAAAGTGCACAGTATCATTCACACAAGCACTAAACACCATCATGGTGAGACTCATTAAACTGAAATATGCTATAAACATTAATTTAACAACATTAGATGTAACATACAACCCTAATAAACATAACTGATAAGAAAAAACTAAGAAGAAACATAGTTATTTCAAAGAAAAAACATCAAATTCAAACAGAATTTGAAATGCAACGCAGGGAATTCTGGGAACGTCAGTTTACGGTTTTTCCCTGTAAATTTTACAGGAACTTACCGTTAACCATTTAACAGGTTTTTACTGTAGCATTTTCACAGTTTTTTACCGTTAAAATCACGATCATTTTTGAGTTTGAACCAAAATACCAAGCACCATCTTTGAAATCAGAAACAAAAGTGTTGAAATCAGAAAAAAACTGAAGCAGTGAAACATTTTCTCCATTCTTTTACAAACTGATATGCCTATTTATTTTGCTGTCCTTACTCTATGCATTTTTATTATTTTTTAGCAACTACTGATCAAGCATTACACAGCAAAGCACTAAATAACACTGCCTTGACCACATACTACCAATATTCAGTTGGAATGCAGAAAAAGATGCTCATGCGCAACTATCATCCCTATTTTTTTTTTTTTTTTTTTTTTTAAGGGTGGTGCAATTAAAGTCTTCATTCTTTGAGTTTTACTTCAGTCCAGAGGAAGCTTTGAACATTCTTACATCAAAGCAATCCGTTTGTTCTCATATTCATTCTCATATTCATTCTCATTGTTCTCTCACCCTTTTCTTCCTTTTTTTCCTTCATGTTGAGGCAAATCAAAGATGTAGATGTCATACTGATGTGAATATCACTCTTAAGCCAGCTTGCAGGGATCATGTACCATTTCAGCACAACTTGTTGCTGTTCCTGAGACAAAATGAGATGATTTTCTGTTCTCTAAGCCTCTTCCTGCTCTCACTTCCCACATGGTTAAACTACCTGTACGTCAATGTGAACTATTTTGGTGTTCTGCCTTTGAAGAACAGTATAATTAGTGTGGAGTCATGTTTCCTGTAGATCAGCCCTGAGCAAATGAAGAGTTTGGAATTAGTGGAAATGAGATGCACAGGGAAATAATTATGAGCTTGAGTTTTTTTTTTTTTTCTGCAGTTTCATGGGTGTCACATCTAGTGAAAACATTTTTGGAATGAAAACTCGCACCTTGATTTAGTATTAAAAAAAAAACAAAAAACTTTTGACCTGTCTTGGTGGTACTTCAAAGCAGTAACTAATCCAAAATTCCAACCCCCATGTTGTTGTATTCCTACATTTTCTTCCTTTCGTGAAACATAAATGGAGATAGAGAAAATATCAGCTTCTGTTTTCCATACAAAGAAAGTGAAAATCAAGTTGTAACACCATTGATTCATAGAAGATGATTTTTTTTCCACCCACGTTACAATTTTTCTTTCTTTCTTTCTTTCTTTCTTTCTTTCTTTCTCTTTCTGTCTTCTGTGAAAGACAAAATAAAAAAAATAAAAAACAATGAAATTATTATAAATTAAACCTTGAAATTTGTTACTTATTACAACATTATATATTATTATACAATAATTTGATTATAATAAATATAATAATATAATATAATATAATATAATAATATAATATATATGACTTTAAGGTAGTAATGACCACATATATAGGTATAGATTTAGAGTTTAGTAATATATATATATATATACTGTATATATAGGTGCATCTCAAAACATTTGAATATTATGAAAAAGTTATTTTATTTGTAACATTTCAAAAAGTGAAACTTTCGTATATTCCAGATTTCATTAAATGTAAAGTAAAACATTTCTCTTTTTTTTTTTTTCTTTTTTCCATTTTGATGATTAGAGCTTACAGCTCATGAAAGTCAAAAATCCATTATCTCAAAATATTAGAATATTTATATTTGAGTTTCATTAAATGACCATCCCTACAGTATAAACTCCAGGTATCTCTTGTTCTTTGAAACCACAATGATGGGGAAGACTGCTGACTTGGCAATGGTCCAGAAGACAATCACTGACACCCTCCACAAAGAGGGTAAGTCACAGAAGGTCATTACTGAAAGGGGTGGCTGTTCACAGAGTGCCTTATCAAAGCATATTAAATGCAAAGTTGACTGGAAGGAATAAATTGGGTAGGAAAATGTGCACAAGCAACAGGGATGACTGCAAGCTTGAGAATACTGTCAAGCAAAGCCTATTCAAACACTTGGGAGAGCTTCACAAGGAGTGGACTGAAGCTGGAGTCAGTGCATCAAGAGTCACCACGC
>JAFVLL020007572.1:0-49847 GCA_021397915.2 Tor tambroides
TTTTTCAGGAGTCACGGCAGTAGAGGCGGCGCAACTATAACGACACGTGAATAATCCCGCCCACTCTAAAGCGGTACTAAACTGCAGTGGAAACATAAACCCAGCCGAACTGAGCCGTGTCGTGCCGTTCTGAACCGAGCCGAGCCGAGCCGAGTCGTACCACGCAGTGGAAAAGCGCCATTACAAACCCGAGCCCGAAGCTATCCATTAAACATTAACCCGAACCCGACCCGAAACCCGAAAGTATTTCGGGACCCGTCGGGCTCGGGTCGGGTAGCAGACCTCTAATGTGTACAGGCTCATGTTCAATGGAGTGTGCTTTGAAAGAATACAAAACTGTGCATTAGACTCGGGCTGTGTCCAAAATCATATACTTCCCTACTATCCACCTTATTTTTCCTGTAAGAGTGGGCAAGGCCATTTGTAAATTTTATGGGTCTGGCTTCCGGTGTCATCCGCATCCAGCTATTCTTAGCTGTAAAAACCAGCTTGTTTTGCTGATTGATACTGCAAATTGGTGTCTCTTACCAGTTGCGGCTAATGAACCAGAATTCTTGCTCATAAGCTTACTTTCACGTTGTAGAATAAGGCAGGTATAGCATGTATGAGAAAGTATGTGAACAGAGTATGGATTCACAGTGTTCATAAAATAATACTTTTTTAAACAGTCACTAAGTAATTACTTAATCTTAAGAAGTGCCCACTCTGACCTCGTAATTTTTAATCAAAATAATTCAATCTTCTGGTGAAATGACAAACCTCTTTCTGGTGATGTATGAAGGACTTCTCCAATCATTTGGTCCATTTAAACCCCACCCCTGCATGCATTCTTCTGCTCTCGTTGTTGATTGCAACACCCACATCTCAAAACCCAATCAACAACCAGCTGATAGAGCTTATAGAAGTTCCTGCCGTATACATTATCTGTGTAGGTCACAATACGAAACAAATGATCTGAGGCTACTTCCGTTTCACTGTGATTTTAAAAGTGCGGGCACATTTACCACTGCACTGCCAGTCATCTCAAAAGAAATCCAAGCAATCTGTAGTTTTGTGTAAGGGCTAAAGATTTCCCCATGCAGATTTTGCTCTTGTTCAAGCTGGTCACACAAATTTGCATCGTAGACCACCAGAAAGCTGTTTGCTTTGAAAGTGACTTTGTTGTGACCAGTACTTCATGAATCTCTACGCTATTGACAGTGGACCTGTTTTTGAATACGAAATTTCATATCACAGATTGTTCAGACTGTTTACTCAAAGTATGAGTAGTAATAATAGTGATGTCACCACTAATACACTTAATTTTGGGAATTCCTTGACCACAGTTTTATGGTAATAGTGGAGTAAGTGTTGCGCTCTCACGCTCATCTGGAGTGTAACGAGGTTTACGATCAATAAACGCATAAACAAACGAGTCAGTGAGACGTAGGCAGTAGCCTGTTGTCAGTCAGCGCTTTTCCCCCAACAAAAGACGCTCCTTCTCCTCATCTGCTACCAAACTCCCACCCACCCCCATCTCTACTCAAGTTGCACTCCCTGCATACCACTTACTTTTCTCTCTCTTTCTGCCCTTTTCTTCCCTGCACCCCCTCTCCTCTCCTCGCTCATGTTATCTTTTGTCAGGCCTTCCTCCTCTCTATCTGTCACTCCCCAAAGCTGTCTTGCATCAAGAAAACAGTAGCACTAACCCACTTCTGAAAGCTGTGAGATTCACATTCATTTAAACTCGTCAAATCAAACAAATATTTCTATCATCCAGAGTTGGATGCTAATGATATACAGATATATATGCTTTGTAAGATACAGTTTTCTTAACAGATCAACTGACTGCTTGTACAAAAGTGAAACCACATTTTTTTTTATTGCATTTTAGTTGGACACTTCATTTGCTGTTCAGCCAGCCGTGAAAGACTGCGCTCTGGCTTTCTCTGTTTTTCTGGTCTGCCCTTCCCCCCTATTGCACAAAGTGCCACACGCTTCCTGTTTACACTTGAAACAACTGGACTGGGAGAGAAGAGACGAGCTGTGTCATCGCTGAACCTCAAGTTTCTTTTCTTTTGCCTTTAGAGATGTTTATGAAGACATGCACCTTGCGCTTTCGAATCCACCTGCTGTGGTGTAAACATTGTATGTGTTCCTTACGAAGAGGCAGTTTTCTTCTCAGAGGGTTTTTAGGACCTTTAAGGGAGGAGTTCACTCAAAAATAAAACTTCTGTCATCTTTTACTTATTTTTAGGTCACTCCATATCTGTACACTGTTGCATTTTTAAGAGTTACATTGCTGTAAAATGACAGTTCATAGTGGCTAAAATGACAAAGAAGCACCACAAAAGTATTATGAAATCTTCTGAAGTCATATGAAAGCTTTATGTGAGGAACATTGCGAAATTTAAATTATTATTCACTGATAAAAATGTCAGTCGTCTTAACTGTGTGCTGTCATTGCATGGAAAGAAATGGATAAATGACAGAAATGTGTTTTCATTTTTAGGTGAACTAATCCTTTAAACACCTGGGAACTTCTGCCTTTTAAACATGACTGCAATACCTACTGTAGAAGTAATAAACATCTTGTCCCTGCTTCTTTATCCCTTTGGCTCTGAGCTAGTCACTCAGGCCCACTTCCTGAGTGGCCAAGATGACGCAGGCTTTGCCGTAAATGTGGTTCCATAGAGCTGAAATCTCTTTCCATCCGTATACACCACAACAATTTGATCACGGACTGATCTAAATATTTGCCCACTTACTGTCAACATTTGTGCTTGATGATGTCTGATGTCAGACCCATGAAAGATTTAAAGCTTTTATGGATAAAACTAAGGGTGGGCACTATATGTGGGCACAGCATTATTTGATTTTGTTTCTATAACGATACATTTCACAATAGTAACAGTTTTGTGAAAAAGTGATTTAAAAAAAAAAAACTCCAGAAAAATACCCTTTAAAGGCATCTATATGAATTAAATAATGTTTCAAAGTTTGGGGTCAGTAAGATTTTTTATTTTATTATTGTATTTTATGCTGTCTTATTTTATTTTTGTAATAACTTTCATTTAGCACTGACATACTGCATTCATCAAAAGTGACAGTAAAGACATTTGTAATGTTACAGAAGATTTCTATTTCAAATAAATGGTGTCATTTTGAACTTTTATTTAACAATGACATATTACATTCATCAAAAGTGACAGAAAAGAGAAGTATAATGTTACAGAAGATTTCTATTACAAATAAATGTTATCTATCGAACAAAAAATGACAAAAGTTTTCACAAAACGTGTTATTATTAAAATCTCTCCATTACACATTTCTATGCCCATTTTCCTATTTTGGATTCAGCTATCCATACTGGCAGTTATGCTGGCAACTATACATAATTACTAAATACAATTGGACTAATTTCAATATTATTTTATAATTTATTGAAATAAGTTTAATTTAAATAATCACTTGATTTCCTTCTTAATGCACTTTTCTCTCAATGTTTATGGGCAGCAGGACAAACACTAGCAGAAAAGTTTGACTAATTGACATCACATTGAAATTGTTGGACATTTTCTTTCTTACCATCTTTTTCTCATTTTCATTCTAAATATACAATGATTAGAAGCGACTGGAACGCAAATTCCTTGCAATGATGCTTTTCGATTTTTCATTACTACAGATTTCGAACAGGTCTGTTGCCCAATTTTGGTGACATTTTCATTCATATTGTAAAAAGCCAGCTAGTATTTTCGCAACAGTTTCACATCCTCCTCCTCTGAGTTTTTTTAAGTTCTCCATCTACAGTCACATACATAACGAAAGAAATTGTATGTGCATTTTGTGGGTGTGCAGGCTGGCATCTGAATGTCTGGTTGATTTACAGCGTATGGTACATAGCGCACAACCAAGAACATTAGATCATCATTTTATCTTTTTCTTCTCCGTCACATTGGATGCAAGCAAGAAGCAAATTCAATTAAACAGACATCCACCAGGAAGACAGGGAGCAAACACGGCAGCGGACATGCGTCTCTTTCTTTTCGTAATTCACTTAGACCGGGGGTTAGCGTTCCGCCCACACGTGCTGCGCATTTGAGACATCACGAAGGAGTCAGGCGACACCTCAGGCCTCTACTGCTCCTTTCAAACACTTTAATTCTTTCTTTTGTGGCCTTCCTGCAGTGTTATCTATGAGTTCCTCCAGTGAAAGGCCAGACACATTCACAGATGCTCAAACATCATTTACATAATAGCCGCTGTGTCCACTCTCTCTGTTTTGTTTCTTGTTTTTCAGAGAACATCCAACTGAATTTGTCTAATGCCTCAGTCTCAAGTATAACTATCATTTTAAACACTAATTTGTTGTATAATGCTGTCGTAGTGGTTGTTTTGTGCTTCCTGGAGGCTGTATTATGTAAAATCCTGCTGAAAGTCTGTGACTAATAGACTCGTCTCTCTATTATGAAGGCTAATTATGGTTGAGGAGCAGAATGAGATGTTTGTTTCTCTCCTCGATTTAGACCGCTGTAGCTACCTAAATCAGAGGCTAATGTCATGAGAAGCAATGACTCTCTCTTGTTATCCAAGAAACGGGATGTGTACTCCTCCATTTGTTTGGTCCATTTAAATACTCATAGGACTCAAACAGGAAAACAACACAAAGGTCAGCTGAGAAAGACTGATATAAACCCTGCCTTTGTCTAGAGGACATGAACTGAAGGTCATGAGATGTTGACTTGAATACATAAAAAGTTGTACAGCAGGCAGATCTGTGTTTAGTCAAGTCAAGTCAACAATATGAAGTTGTTTACGCAACTTCATATTGTGACACTTGCCTTGGAGTTTACTTTCAAGCATGCAGGCAAACTGGGGATAATCTGCAACTTCTAATTTTCGCTTTGAGTAAAACAGTAAATCATTGTGGCTTCAAAAGTGGTTGTCCCGGTGTGATAAGTGCCTCCAGGGTGCTGTTGCTATTGTTTTTTGCAATGATGCTACAGTAGTGCACAACACATTAAAGCCTATTCAGGGCTCAAGCAAACAAGCCTATTCAGAAAGACAAAATGACTATCAATAGCGAGACACTTCAGAGTCATTAAAATGAGTATCCAAGGTGAACACAACATTGGTAGTACAATTGTTAAAGGATGTGCTCTAATTTTTTGTTAAAGTGCTGATATTACTTCAGTGCAAAACTGAATGCCATTTTGAGCTAAATGTTCTCAATTTCCTTTTACTTATCTACTTCTAAATAGTCCCTTTCTGGTATCCATGCACCTGTCAGGTAGAAGTTACTATTTATCTGCTCTAGAGTCTTGACAACAATCTCTGTCATAGGTTACATTGTGAAGTCTGTCTGATTTTTTTTTTAATGAATTTGTTTGCTCAGACAGTTCATGTTCATTTTCACAAATTCACTGATTTATTTCACCAATATCCTGCATCGTACCTTTTTTTTTTTAGCACTTTTGTTTGTCTTTAGTTGATGTTTTTCATGTAAAGATTCCAGAGATTTCTTGAATCTTGAATCTAAACCTGCACAGTGTTTATTTTTAGTGTTTATTCCGGTACAATGCCTTGCTCCCTAGACTTCCATTGTAAGTGTACCCTACAACTTTCGCTTAGAGGTCAAAAGCAATTTATTGTATGTATGTATGTATATATATAAAACGTTATATATATATATATATATGGTATTTTTATGTATTTTTACTATTTAAAGGAGTAGTTCACCCAAAAATGAAAATTCTGTCACTAATTACTCACTCTCATGCCATACCAAACCCGTACGACCTTCGTTCATCTTCGGAAAACAAATTAAGATATTTTTGATGAAATTCAAGAGCATTGTGACCCTCCATAGACAGCAACGTAACTGACACGTTCAAGGCCCAGAAAGGTAGTAAAGACATTGTTAAAATAGTCCATTTGACATCAGTGGTTCAACCTTAATTTTATGAAGCTATGAGAATAATTTTTGTGTGCAAAGAAAACAAAAATGATGACTTTATTCAACAATTTCTTCTCTTCCATTTCAGTTTTCAGTGCACGTTCCATTTCCATCCTTTTTGGGTGAACTATTCCTTAAGTAATTTTTTTATCATGTTTGTAGCATTTTTTATATATAGTAGCAAAACTAGCATAAATGAATTCAAAATTGTCAAGCTTGTTTTAAAGGGGGAAAGTTTAGAAGACAAATTTGTACCTACCGCCAGGAAATGGCATTATCACCCGGATGTGGGTCACTAACACAGGGGTTACAGGTTCAATCCCGGTAAGGCATGAGCCAGTAATGGACCCTGGAGAGTTTCTAGATCATAATCCAACCATGTTACAAGTGTGCCCTTGACCGAAGTGCTTAACCCCAGGTTACTCTAGCGGGGCTGTTCCTGTAATTAGTGTGCTGTCAGTTTGAATGAAGAGCATTAACTAAATGGCAACTAACTACACATGTCTATCCTACTTTAAGGTCACATTACAACAACTTTTTGGTGTGTTGAAATAGCATTCATTGTTTTAATAAGGTACAATAAACGGTCACAGATCACTGACAAATACCTTATGAATCAGTGTAGTTGAAGAATGGCATGAAAGTCAATGACATTTATCTTTGTTTGTGTAAAAATTCACACACACACACACACACACACACACACACACACACACAGAAAGTGAGAGCAAAACATGATGTTTCTTTCCATTCTTTCTTTCCATTCTGATCACACAAGCCCCATAATAATAAAGCATTATAATCTCATTGATTAAAGTTTTTTGGACAGCCTCTCATTTGAATTCAGGCCATTTAAGCTGTGACCCAGCTACAGCAGCTTTTTATCACCATTTTGGATCCAGCTTTAAGTTCCTAACCCAATGTCAGCATACGCTGATTTATGGTCATTTAAAACACTCAACTCTAGATTAACTAAGATTGATATGGGTTTCTGCAGTGCCCCAGTGTGCGGTACATGCTTATCATATGACTGAACAAGGAAAGGATGGGTTCGCTGCACTGTGTTGTTAAACAAGACAGTGACCCAACACCCTACACTGCTCTCCAAGGCACTTTTTGTTAATCGTTTCCTGTCATTGTATGTTAGAGGAAGGGGAGTGGAAGCGATCTGTTTTCATTTGAAAAAACAGCTTGTTTGTTGAGTCATAGTCGCTGACAGCCTCGCAGGGCTGGTGTTCGTCTCTTTTATTAATGTGCTTTTGTTTGGCAGTAGGATGTGCGGGTCCAACTCATACAGATTTAAAATAATTTGAGTGCAAGACGAATGATTCTTGAAAAAAAAATCACTTGGTTGAGTGTTTTGCTGCGTGCCAATTAACCGAATGGTTAGTACAAGAAATCATGAGACAGAGAAGTATTTGCGATAGTCATAGTGACAGTCAGTGAGGGACTATTGATTGGATCTATTGATTGTGAGAGCTAAAATCAGTAAGAGCAATTTTCCAAGACAGGGAAACAGAGAAATGTGTTGTGTGTCCTCGAATACCATCAAGAACCATAGTGGATGTTTCTTAAGCACGATGAAGAACAAAGATGGGAAAATGTTTTGACACGGAGTAACTCTCCTAACTGTAGATCAAAAGGTCAAACCTTTTATCTTGTATCCTGTGAGAAATTTATGAACAGTTTTACTGACCACATATTCCTTCTCTGCATTCTTCACTTCTGGTTTAGAAACAGTTTGGCATGGACATGTCCAGCCTTTTGTCTTTTCACCACTACCATTTTTTGTTCAACCAGATTCACTCATTAAATCAAGACAGATTCACACATTCTCACGCCTGAACAACATATGGTCAACCATTTGCAAAGTGTAAAAGGAGGTGTAGCATTTGAAATTGCTGAAACTAAAGCATAAAAGCATGTGTTTCTCAAATATTTGAGTGCAAGTACATCTGTGTCACCGTGAATTTGTATTTTATATAATTTGGCAAATAGAAATCTCTTTGCTTAAAGTGATAATTCACACAAATTAACGTTCTATCACGACAACTCTCAGAAGATTTTAGCATGGTAACAGATATGACTATGTTAATGTATTTTTCTTGGCAGAATAGATCTGCTATGCTGCTGCTGTTGGTTATTGCTGTTGTTGTAGATTATTGCTGCTGCAAAGCAAGTACAGGAACTTACTACTGCCAATACATATGCCGATACAGTGTTGTACTTAAGACATACTGCTGCTGCACAAGTAGCATATATAATAACCCGTAGCCGATCTACAGGTGGAGGGTTTCAGAGGAACTCTGAAAGCGCACTGCAAAATGCCCTATTGAATACTAACCAGCCTGTAAAGCATCAGTAAGCAATCAGCTTGTGCCAAGTAATGTCTCAGTGTTTTGTCCATACAATGAAAGACAATGAGCTTTGGACCCCAGCGTTCTTCAGAAGATCTTCTTTTATGTTCTATACTACCTGGTCTCATGATGAAAACATACCTCTGGGAACTTTTTTGTAAGACGCGAAGTAAATAGCAATAAGTACATATCACAAATGAACACTAGAAGCAGTAAAACAGTGGGCACTTGTAATTGTTTTCATACACAGTTATGATTACAGCTCCATAAATTTTTCTTTCCGGACGTAACAAGCTTGCTCGGTAGCTAACCCGGCACATAATTGGACTTAGGATGCGGAATCCTTGGGTACGAATCCCATCAAAAACATGACTCACGATGAAAGAGCTGAAAGATGAGAGATCGAAAAACAAGCTAAAATGGCACGCATTTTTACATCACATTTGCTTTTGTTCATACTGTCGGTTAGGTTTAGGTGTAGTGCAGATGGTACGTTATTTTAAAACGTCACGGAGCATTAGACTTACAGTGCCACTCAACAGACATTTCAAGTCAGAACTACAGTGACATATTCAAAACCAAAGTCACATAAAAGGTACCATATGTACATTCATCTGTTCTGGGGGGGAAAAAAACAAACACTTTTTTTTAGTGCCACCCAGTGGACATTTCACATTGAATATGTCACAAAACGTACATGGCGCAACATATTTCTCATCTTGCGAAAAAAGTTCCCAGAGGTACATTTTTGTCAAGAGACCAGGTTGGTTCTACAGGAGACAGAAAATTCATAGAGGTTTGGAATGGCATGAGGGTGAATACAGAATCTTTGTTTTTGGGTGGACTGTCTTTTTAAGGCTTGTGAGGAACATACACAAAATGCTGAGCTCATATTTTGGATGCTCCTGTTACAGAACAACAATAATGGAGAGAATCCAAACAGTAATGGAGAGATCTCTCTTCTCTCCAAGTGTGCACTCCATTTTGAACAACGGCTTACTAATGCACCTCAGTTTCACCTAATACATCTTGTGTGTTTATGTAGCTGAAACAGAACATGGCGCTAGCAACAACAAGGTAATGGGTTCGATTTCCAGGGAATGCATGAACTTATTAAAATGTGTACATTGAGTACAATGAACTTCTGCATAAATGTGACCCTGGACCACAAAACCAGTCTTAAGTCACTGGGGTAGGCTATATTTGTAGCAATAGCCAAAAATACATTGTATCCCAGATATCCAGCGCAATCGGGCCAATTGCGGCTGAGTGTCGGCTCACTCGGCTGTGTTCTGGCAGCGGCTCACCGAAAGTGAGCCAGCTCTGGCCCAGTAATGGTTGCCAGATTTGGCTAGGCTTTGGATGTGCGGATCTGGCCCGATTTGCACTGAGACACGGCACATTTAGCCACATTCGGCCCGATTACGGACCATAAGGGCTGGTCTGATTTTGGCTGAGATATGGGCATGCATACCCGGACCAGTTTAGGTTGAGTGCTGGGGGTGAGTCTCCGTTTACAATGTGGTAAATAGTATGTAGCAGTGACACTTAAACTTAAACATAATATCTTTTACCTGCCCATGTTATGTTATTTCTCAAAGTATTTTTTGTTTTAATGCCTATTGATATTTTTTCCTTTTATTCAACATTCTCTTTTTTCTTTAATTACATTTGGAAATTAATGATTTAATTCATATAACGGAACAAGCTTATAGTGGTTAAGGGAACTTTAACATTATTTTTGCTATATGAGTTTCAAGACATGCGCACTAGCTTTGACATCTAATGACAAAACCTGACGGGCTTTTTGTGCTGCTAATTGCCAGAAGACCAGAAGAACTTGCTACCCTGGTGAGTAAACATTTGATAATCTAACATATAAAATCATTTTAATAAACCGTTCTACACATATAATATCTAAGTAATGTTTATTTATAATGAAGCTATAATTGTGAGTTTGCTGACATAGTGCTAGCGTTTAGCTCCAACCATAATCAAACACACCTGATCCAGCTAATCAAGGTCTTCAGGATTACTAAAAACTTCCGAGCAGGTGTGAGTTGAGCTGGTTGGAGCTAAACTTGCTGCAGCCCTAGAACTGAGTCCAACCACTGGCCTAGTATATAGTATTGCGACTGATCTCCTTTTTTTTTTTTTTCTTCAATCAGTGCAAAGAAATGCAAGTACTGGCAGTGCATCAGATGGAGAGATTGAAAAGTTCATCAAAAGATGGCTGCTGCTCACTTTGGACACAGATGGGAGAAGAAAAGAGCGGGCCCGAATGCTAACAAATTCTTCCAAAGATATGTTCCAAATGTTAACATTTACCAGAGCTACCATTCATGTTATCAGTCTGAGATTGTCTGAATAACCATATGTGTCATTGTCTGTTCCCATTTTTGTCTCTTTCTGTCAATCTGTCCCTCTTTTAGGGTACGCTTACTTGAGGAAGCTCCTGGAGTTTGTTTTTTTGTTTTTTCCAAATAAATTCTAATATCACTCATATTTTCATTGTGTCATTTTTATACTTGGGGAAAAGGAGCACATATGGATGTTATGGGGTAATTCGTGGGGCAGTTAGTCAGGATGCCATGAAAAGAAATGGGGTAAGGGTCAAACCCTTAATCTTTGTAAAGGTGACATATTTAGTTGACATGCATAAGTACATGTAGGCTTAACAAGGACACTGTAAAAATATATTTTATTTTAGTTGGAAGTAGATGCCATATTAAGGATTTTATGGTAACAATGTCATTTTGTGGAAAAACAAATTATTCAAAGCTCTGGTTTTATGTAAAAACTGGAAGGAGTCTTTAAAACACATATTTTAGAAGTTGTAATTCTGTATGTGTAAGTGTAAGTATATATTTTTTTTAATTTAGTGAACAAGACTAGTACTGGATAGGTAATGGTATGATTGTGACCCAGTGTCGGCTCAGTTTCAGTAACCAGTGTCGGGCCAGTGCGGGCTAAGTGTACCATTTTGGTTGGCATGATTGTGGCCCAATGCCGGTGGTGTCGACTCAGTTTCAGTACCCAGATTAAGGCCAGTACCGGCTAAGTGTTTCATTTCTCGTCGGTGTGATTGTGGCCCAATGCCGGTGGTGTCGACTCAGTTTCAGTACCTGTGACTTGGGCCATACTGTCATGTTTCACTCCTGTCAGTGATTTGGTGAAAATGACTCTCGTCAGTGTATTTCAAATATCTTGCGGCCATTCATCCCATGTCCATGCCGAGTCTGGCAACCGCAGCCGGTCGTAGTTATTTCTTCCCCGCCCACGATCTGGGCCATTATCGTCAAACTCTTTGGCTACCTGGGATGTAATAATGTACTATCGCATTTTTCTTTTATGCCAAAAATCATTAGGATATTATGTAAAGATCATGTTCCATGAAGATATTTTGTAAATTTCTTACCGTAAATACACTGAACAAAATTATAAATGCAACACACTTGTTTTTGCCCCCATTTTTCATGAGCTGAACTCAAAGATCTAAGACTTTTTCTATGTACACAAAAGGCCTATTTCTCTCAAACTGTCTAAATCTGTGTTAGTGAGCACTTCTCCTTTGCCGAGATAATCCATCCACCTCACAGGTGTGGCATATCAAGATGCTGATTAGACAGCATGATTATTGCACAGGTGTGCCTTAGGCTGGCCACAATAAAAGGTCACTCTAACAAGCGTTCGATTCCCAGGGAATGCATAAAGAAAATGTTTTGCCAAAAGCATGAATGTAAATGTGCCTAGACAAACATGTTTTTAAAACGTACTGAAAACTTGCGAAATTGAAAACCTGGAGTGGATTTGGAATAGCATATACTCACATAATCTGGTCAGACACTTGCCCTCCTCCACACTGGAACAATAAGGGCCAGTCCTTTCTATTAGTCATTGCACAGCCTCTGACCAGAGAAAACAGCCAGCAGAAAGGGGGACATTGTGGGGGGGCTGTTTCCTCAAAGTATCCCCTTACTCTTAAACAAAAGGCTTGTTCAGTCTGCTGAGGGTCTGAATGTGGAAGACCCTGAGACTGGGACAAGAGACAAACCAGTAAGGACTGGTCAGGAGAATGAATCACAATGTTGGATTTTTAATAATACATTTTTTGTTTGTTCGTTTTAAAAATAGGTCTATTTTTAAATAAGCATACATTATATATATGTATATATAAATACATATCAAAAAGACATTTTATATAATTTTTTATAATTTATAGATCATAACATAATACATATAATTTAAGTAAAATAAATAATATTTATATTTTATTAATATTTTAGATAACATTTTATTGATTTCTTTATGGTTTTTTAAAATGATTTTTATCAGTCAAAAAAGAAATGCATCATATATAATGTATCATATATAATTATAAGAAAGCATTTGATAATGTATTTTCAGAAGGTAGTGCAATTCGATTAGAACAAATCTAGGTCAAAATACGGCCTGATAGATGGAAATAAATGAAGCAGCGACAAACACAAACCCATTATTCACAGCTCTCCTTAGTCAGTCCTGGCCTTTGTCTACAAAACCCAGCCAACAGTTTTGGCAAGTGTGTAATCATTCTTCTGTCTGCATAATTCAAACGTGGCACACATGAATTATGCACACGGTGGAATGATTAGTGTCTGGATTTAGCATCGAGAAAAATAAACACGGAGCAGTTTTAATTTGTAGAGACTCTCAAAGGTTATGTATTTCATTGCTCTGGAGTGCCTTTACGTTTTCTGGTTGCGATCTTTTAGATATAAATCTGTTGTTTGAAAGGTAGACATACATGGTGGTTTGTGCTTGAAGGAGATCTGAAGGAGGGCAGGGGTGATGGTATTGAGATATAATGACATAGTTGAGAAGTGCCATGTTGGGTAAACACAGGAAGGGCCTCATTGTGGAAAGAAAGAAAGAGACGAGGAGGGGTGAGAGAAGAGAATAAAGCCCGGAGGAGGAGTGTGCCAGCAAGCCGGTGCTGGTGTGCCTCAATAAAATGCAAGGGGCTTCAGGCAGGACACAAGCCAGGGCTGACTGCCTATTGTATCAGCGAGACGATCCCCAGAGAGACGCCTTGCACAAAACACCCAGTCCCATCCCACAAGGAGGAATGTGGCATCCTGACTACTGCTAAACAGCAGACGTCAAAAGCTGTGGATACGCCACTGGCCACACCAGTGAGGATATCCAAATGAATAATTAGCCCACGCAATGCATTCGTACGCTAACACACGTTGACGTCATTAAGGCAAACCAACTAGAAACACGTAGTTTATCTTTGATTAGACATTTTGGGGCTCTAAATCAGGGGTTTTCAAACTTTCTAATTCCAAGGACGTCCAAATATAACAATCTCCCTGGGAGGGACCTCTTTCCTAAAATATGAAGTCAGCTATGTATTTTAATGGATACAGAGCCATTTATATCTACACATTTATACTACAGCTGTGACATTATACAACATGCTGTTTCCTAAATTAAATATTTTGCATTTATTTGTGATTGTAATAAAGACATTATTTATTTTTGAATTATTTATTTAATTCATATAATTATTTTTGAATTATTTATATGAAGTTAAAGATAAATAAATACATTTTGTACAGCCTGCATTTATTTGATCCAAAGTACAGCAAAAACAGTCAAATTCTGAAATTTTTTCATATTTAAAATAGCTGTTTTCAACTGTGAACTGTGATTTCAAAGCTGAATTTTTAGCATTATTACTCCAGTCAACGATCCTTCAGAAATCATTCTAATATTCTGATTTGCTGCTCAAAAAATATTTATTATTATTATTATGTTGAAAACAGCTAAGTAGATTTTTTTCAGTTTTCTTTGATGAATAGAAAGTTCAGAAGAACAGCATTTATCTGAAATAGAAATCCTTTGTAACATTATAAATGTCTTTATCATCATTTTTGATCAATTTAAAGCATCCTTGCTAAATAAAAGTATTAATTTCTATAATTTACCCCCCATCCCAAAAAGTCTTTAAAAAACATAAAAAATCTTACCGTTCAAAAAGTGGTAGTGACTGGTAGTGTGTGTGTGTATATATATATATATATATATATATATATATATATATATATATATATTATTTTATATATTCTGTTTTTAACTTTAATTTTTGCTAAAGTTTTGATAATTTTGTTGTGTTTTTGCAACTTTTATTATTTTCGTTTTTTGTCTATAAAGTTTATAGTTTATATATATATATATATATATATATATATATATATAATTTTTTTTTTTTTTTGTAGTTATTTCAGTACTTCAAGTTAACTAAATGTGACCCTGGACCACAAAACCAGTCATAAGTGTCAGTTTTTGTTTAAACTGAGATGTATGCATCATCTGTTAGGATAGGACAATATTTGGCCGAGATACAACTATTATATACAACTATGAAAATCTGGAATCTGAGGGTGCAAAAAATCTAAATACTGAGAAAATCGCATTTAAAGTTGTCCAAATAAACTTCTTAGCAATGCATATTACTAATCAAAAATTAAGTTTTGATATATTTACAGTAGGAAATTTACAAAATATCTTAATGGAACATGATCTTTACTTAAATGATTTTTGGCATAAAAGAAAAATCGATAATTTTGACCCATCCAATGTATTTTTGGCTATTGCTAAAAATACACCCGTGCTACTTATGACTGATTTTGTGGTCCAAGGTCACAAATAGATAAAAGCATTATTTATGGAAGGATGGATGAATGGATGGATAGATTTAAAACTTTTAAACAACTTATCCTATAGCATACAGTGGATCTAATATAATGTGACATGATTCACTTTCTTTTGTCTTAAAGCTATTCAGCAGTCCACAGTAAAGTTAATAAACATTAGCATGGACAGCTGGTCTGTTTAAGAGGCTCCTACAGCCGCTGCTATTGGTCAGACCACAGTTTCACCCCCTCATGTTAAGATTTCAGGGGTCCTGTGGTGAGTGTGGAAATGTGTACTCAGGTGACTGGGGGTAATTACTACAGGGGTCTGTCCTTAAGGCACGCACTGTAAAAGACAATCACTGGACAGGATAACAGGGAAGACACAGGAAATGGCGTATCTAAAAGGGAGGATGAAAGAAACGAGAGTGCAGCATGAGAAAGCCAAAAAAGGCCGTGTGACCCCCTCTAAGTTCATAAATGTTTGCAAGCAGCTGCGACTGCTGAATGTGATGCTTGAGTATTAGTTGTCTCCAGATTGAGCGTCCACGTCTTATACTTCCTCTGGGACATCGGAGCAGAAATGTGGCCTCTCTGTGTGCCCGCATTGTCAGTTGCACGCATGCAACGATGCAGTCTCGGTGAGGCAGGTTTGAATGAGCTTCTTTGAGCTCATCCATTGTAGGAGACAGCTGGCCCCCCTGTTACTTCTCCCCTCACTGGGGGGCAAAGGGCACCCGGCACCAGGGGATTGTGTTTCCCGTCTCATTCATCTCCGTTGAGAGAGAACGGCTCCCTCTCTCTGCTTCTCTCTCTGTCTGGGTCCCTCAGAATGACACATTGTTGTTGAGCAGATGACGAGGGTTTGCACCACAGGCTCAGGAATGTGTGGCATGACTAAAGACTTTTTCATATTTGGGGCCGAACATCAGTGAGGCCTATTCACAACATGCCCGAACTTCGATTTGGAAAAACCCAAAAGATTATAAAATGTAACAATGGATCTCTATGAATGCTGAAAAATTGTACTATAATGAATGGCTTATTTATTCTGAGGGCACGACATGTTATTTATTTGTTTGTTTGTTTGTTTGTTTGTTTGTCTATCATTACTATTTTTATGTCAAACAATTCATTCAGGTATGCTTCTGAGAATGATTCCATAGGAAAATTGTATTGCGCAGAGGGTGTTCTTTTTATAGTTTATTTATTTTTATTTTATTTTAATTTATATTATATTATATTATTAAATTATATACAGTAATATTCTTACATATTATTGCAATTTAAAATAATTGTTTTCTATTTTTAAAATATTTTAATATTTTTTATTCCTGTGATTGCAAAGCTTAATTTTCAGTAGCCATTACTCCAGTCTTCAGTGTCACATTATACTCCAGAAATTATAATAATATGCTGATATGGTGCTAGCAATGTTGACAACAGTTGTGCTGCTTAATATTTTTGTGGAAACCATGATACATTTTTTTCAGGATTCTTTGATGTTCAATGTTCAAAATAGCACCAAAAGTCTAAAAAAGTCTTTATTTTCACTTTTGACCAATTGAATGTGTCATTGCTAAACAAAAATGTTCAGTTCTTTAAAAAAATCTTACTGACCCTAAACATTTAGCTTGTATACATTCATAAAAATAAAGAGCGAAAAATCAAAAAAAGAGAAAAATAAGAAAGGTAATTGTGAAATGAAGTAAAAAAAAAAATCACAGCTTATAAATATAAAGTCACATATATAAGGAACAACATCAAAATTTTGAGAAATAAAGCTGAAATCTTTTATAAAATAAATTTAGAAATAAAGGTTTGAGATATATATATATATATATATATATATATTTATTTATTTATTAATCTGAGGCATTCAACAGGGTTCTATAATTTAATCTCCAAACAATTGTCCTAACAAACAGCTGTCCAAACAATTTAGATATTAAAATTATTTTCCTATGGGAAAATTTTATATTCAACATAATAGTTGTGCTAAATGGTTTTATCATTTAATTTAGTGTTTGGTTAGACTTGGTGTGAATGTAATTAGGCTTCATGTACATTTAATGGCTATTCACAAGCTTTTCATTTTAAATCACACAATAAATATGTTCAAATGCATTTAAATTTAGACATTGCTAAATGCCTACTTAAGGATTTCATGTCTAACAGCTTGTATCTCCTATCTAGTTTTTGGCCCCCCAGAGCTAGACATAAACAAACTGATATGATATCTCCCATTATCAGAGAAGGTGAGCTATCACAGGGCAAGTCAGTTTGGTCAGAAGCTGTGTGGCAGAAAAAGTGGAAAGGAACCGAGTGACCAAACTGGGCTATTTGAGCTATTTTAAGTCGTCCGTGTCTGTCTCTCTTAGATCAGGCTCCAAATATAGCTCCCCTACATCAAGCACTCAAAACAAGGCTCCTGCTCCTGGGCTCAAATCCACTTAGCTATATAATGTCGGCCTTATTCAAGAGCAGCTCAATCTCACCATCTGGGGCTAATCTCAGATGCCACCCTCCCTGTTTATTTCAGAGGAACTTCATTTATTTATGTCCTGCTGCCAGTACAAGGTCAATTGTCTGTGACACATGTTTGAGAAATGACAGTGTAGGAGGTTGTTTGCTTCCATTTGGATGCGAAGAGCAAATTTAGGAAAAACAAACTGGGTGCAACCCAGAGGCCGCCCTCTGTATCCTGTCATTTTTGAGTACAATGGAACCAGGGGAAGTTGGAGAAGCTTCCCAGAGCTTTTTAGAGCTGTGTTGTGTCGCTGGGCTCGGAGGCTTCATCTAAGATTAAATTCTCATTACCAGGGACAATGTCCTCTGTGTGAAGTCTCTGCTCACAATGATGAGGATAGGAACTATCTGTTCCGTCTGTTTTTCATCAGCTTCACAAGCACTCAAACACCTGCACCACTGGCCAAGTGTACAAACAGAAGTGTACTTTTTATATAAATGTTGTTTGCTGCTTTGTAAACAACACCAGAATATAGCCTAAAGAATCTGGTGAATTAAACCAAATGTTCAATAATGTGCAGTCTTTTTTTAAACATACAGACTAGCATCCATACATGACAAAACATTATATATTTTTAAAAACTTTTTCAAAATATACAATAAATGGGCAAAAATAATCATTTAGAGATTAATTACATTAATATATATTTTATTTTATTTCATTTCATTTCATTCTCTCTTTTGGGGCATTATACTACATTTTTATTCTCAAAAATATGTTTTATAAAATACATTCACCAAAAATGTATTCAAAAATGTATACAATAATATACAATAAATAATAAATAATAAATAATATTTTAAAATACAATGACATTAAATTAAAAAAAAAAATATATATATATGTATATATATATATATATATATATATATATATATATATATACATACAGTGCCCTCCACTAATATTGGCACCCTTGGTAAATCTGAGCAAAGGTGGCTGTGAAAATAAATCTGCATTGTTTATTCTTTTGATCTTTCATTCAAAAAATTCACAAAATTCTAACCTATCATTGAAGTAAAACAATTGAAAGTGGTAAAATAAATGTCTTTCTCCAATGCATGTTGGCCACAATTATTGGCACCCCTGGAAATTCTTATGAGTAAAATATCTCTGAAGTATATTCCCATTCATATTTACCTTTTTTTAGCATACCAGGGAGACTAGGAGCATGAAATTGTCCAGCTATGACTTCCTGTTCCAAAGGATTATAAATATACCAATGACACACCAATGACTTGTACATATGCGTACAGTCATTTTAGACACTTCCAAAACTGTTGCAACAGAGATGGAAATACAGTTTTTAAATACATGAATTATGTTCCCATTGTTGTTGTCACAGATTTGGAAGTGCATTTTTCTGTTCTAAAGAAGGGGGTGTCCCAATACTTTTGTCTATATAGTGTATGTCCAAGTCATTGGTGTTTGGTGATGAGTTTTTGGCTCAAGGTCTGTATTTACAGTCACACCAGAGGTGTTAAACTGGGATTAGGACTTGGTTTTATGCAGACCAGTCAAGTTCTTCCACACTGACTGAATCAATAATTTTCTTTTTGAACCTTGCCTTATACACAGAGGCATTGTCATGTTAGAACAGAAAAGGGTCCTGTCCAAACTTTTGCTATAAAATTAGAAGCACACAATTTCCTAGAATATCATTATATGCTTAAACATTAAGATTTGTACTCATAGAAATTACTAAAGTAGTCAAACCTGTTCATTAGAAGGGGGCGACCCAATACTTTTGGCAATATAGTGTATATATCAAACAGCCCCTACATCACCACATATTGTTCAGGAGGGTTTCAAGAAAAATTCTCCTCACTCATCCAAAAACAAAATCCAGCATATTCAGTTGTCAGACACAACTGGAACTTCAAATGACACTGGCTTCTATGGTCAGATGAAACTAAAAAAGAGCTTTTTGACTGCAAACCCACTAGATGGATTTAGTACAAACAGGGATAAAAAGTACCCCATGCCCATTGTTAAATATACTGCTGGCTCTTTAATGTTGTTGGCCTGTTTTTCTGCTGGAGGTCCTGGACATCTTTTTTGGATAAAAAATCTAAAGCTGACTGCCTCTGTTAGAAATCTTATAATGGGCAGTGGTTGGATCTTCCATCGGGACATTAATCCAAAACAAACAACAAAATCAACACAAAAATAGGTAATTGAGCACAAAATGAAGCTTTTGCCGTGGCTGTCCCAGTCCTCTGACCTGAACCCTATAGAAAATGAGTGAAGTGAACTAAAGAGGAGAAGCATCAACGTGGAGCTGTGAATCTGAAGGATCTGGAGAGATTCTGCATGAAGGAATGGTCTCTGATCTCTTATCAGGTGTTCTCCAAACTCTACAGGCATTACAGGAGAAAACTCAGGGGTGCTATCTTGGGAAAAGGACATTGCAATAATTGGGTGCCAATAGTTGTGGCCAATATTAACTAGAGAAAGCGTTTATTTCACAATGAGATTTTCTCCCCACTTTCAACTGTTTTACTTCAATGATAGGTTAGAATTTTGTGAATTTTTTGAGTGAAAGATCAAAAGGATAAACAATGCAGATTTATTTTCACAGCCACCTTTGCTCAGATTTACCAAGGGTGCCAATATTAGTGGAGGGCACTGTATATATATATATATATATATATATATATATAAATTTTGTTACATTTTGTCTAAAACAAATAAGTGTGTGTGTGTGTGTGTGTGTGTGTGTGTGTGTATTAAATTTTATATATATATATATATATATATAATTTTATTTAATTTTTTTGTTACATTTTTATTGTCTAAAATATGTTTTATAAAATACATTCACCAAAAATGTATTCACCCTATATGTATTTTTAAATGATAATGTAAATACATTTCTGTACCCCTTGAACTACATTTTGTAAAATATTGAAAAGCTAAAAAAAAATAGCAACCGCCCAGAACAACTTTGCATCGTAACGACTTAGCTCACACAAACTTTTTTATTTCTGAATATATATATATATATATATATATGTGTGTGTGTGTGTGTGTGTATGTATGTATGTATATATATATATATATATATATATATTTGGCTGTCTGAGTATTATTATTTCACACAAAACTCCTTAGAAACCCCTTAGTGACCCAGAATACTCTATCAACACCCTAGAAACCACCCAAATGACCTTTGCAATAGCGGTGAGTTCTGCATGGGTAATACAACTTTTTTATGAAGTATATAAATATATTTTGCATTTGTGACAGGCTCCATATTGATAGAGCTCACACTAACTGTATATTATTGTATTTTTGTCTTTTCTTGAAGGCTTTCTTTAAACTTGATTGACACCTCTTTGCTTATTTATGTCAGATATTTTTCTTTTGTGATATTGTTTGTACTGTTTGTAGATGAAGTGTTTTCAAGTGTCTTCCATCATCTCCTTGATACTTCCTTACAGCGTACATGAGAAGGTCACAGCTGTGGTTGTTCGTATGGAAGTGATGTTTCTGGCCAACATAAAGAAAATGATGTTTGGGTTGATTTTGCAGTAGAATAACTTAAACATTTTGTTTGTGACATGTAGTAGTTTGTGTTACTGACAGACTCAAGAGCAGCTCCATGTGCAGCTCTTTGTTTGCTCCATGTACAGGTGCATACTGGAGGAGTGGTTTGATATAGGAATATCCTTTGTCTGCTGGAGGTTTGTTGATTCTGTGCTTATGGGTGCAGCATCAGGGCCGCATTGTGACGCTGCAGTTTTGGGAAACAGCTGGGCTCGGGGCAGGAAGATCCGTTAAACAGGCACCTTTTGTGGATCAGCTGTTTCTGTCAGTGCTTTGTCGATCTCCATTGACTCTCCCTCCTCCTTTAACCCAGACCAGAGAGTAGTTTTGACATGCTAATGCCATGCCTGCAACACACAGCCCAGCTGGAGAGCCCTGCGCTTTAGATGTGGAAAGTGGTAGGGAGAGAGAGAGAAAGAGAGAGAGAGGCACCGGGATGAAGCGTGCCACAGTCAAGGATTATGGAAATGATCCTGTCTTTTTTTAGTCCCTCACACTAACTCTCTCTCTCTCAATCTTTCTCTCTCTCTCTCTCTTTCTCTCTCTCTCTCTCTCTCTCTCTCTCTTTCAAGCTTGATGGGTTGTATGCTGTACTTGAGCTGAGAGATTGGGTCAGCTTTAAAAGCTGTGATGTATGTATTCAGATCAGATTGCAATATGGGAAAACCTTGGAAAACTAAAAGCTTTATGTTTCTCCGCTCAGAACATATTTAATATGTGCAAATCCAATGCTGTCATTCTGGTATTGTCAGTGTAAAGCTTTTGTTGCACAACAAAAAACCTGTATGACATGTTGATGTTTTTTTGTTTGTTTATGGACAGCTTACCTTACAGAGTTTAAAAGAAACCATCATGGGTAGTTGACATAAAAGTTTAAGAAATAACAGTGGAGTCCTACAGTGTATATACATATGCTAAACTTAATCTTAAACTATTTTAAATAATTAGAAAAAATACATTATTTATCAAATGATTTATTAATTAAATCATCACGACCACCAACAACAATAATTATATTTTTATTATTAATTAAGTATTAATAATTATTGATACTTTAACCATTTATTACATTATTATTAATATAATTTGTTGCTGTTATTATTGAATATTTGTATTGATCATTTTAATAATTAAAATACTGATTACTTTAAGAATTTATTATTGTATTATTATTATTGTTGTTGTTTCAATTATTAGCGATCAAAACCAACAAAAGAGCAATAAAATGCAAGTGCTTTATTTAACAAGTGACTTTTTTGTATATTTAACTGCAGTGTAAAATATTGCCCTTTTCTCTTTTTTTTTAAAGTATTGAACTTTTTTTTTTTTTTTGTTACATTAATAACACATGAAATTAATAAATGCACTGAATAAATACTTCTGTACAGTGTGTGTGCAACCACCTTCCAAAAGGCATTTAATTGTGCAAATATTGATATTGGTGGTGCATTTAATATGCATAGCAATACAGTACCTAACAAACTGATTGTGCAACGTTATATAAAGCAGAATACAAAGTAAATGTCAGCTGCCCTGTTGTTGTTGTTTTGCCATGTCAGTGAATAAGGTCATAAAACGACCTAGTTGAAAAACCTTTATTTGATTTAACTGAATACCTTCATGTCATGTGACACATTTCTCAGTGTACAACAAGCCTCCATGTCCTCCATTCATACAGCGTCTGATTGGCTGCAGACATCCTCACCCTTCCCATGGTTCTCCGGAGCAATCTGTCAGTCCCGTGTGATGGTGACATCTGCGTATGGGTAACTGGAGGATTAACACTTGACAAAAGGGCAGCCTGCAACCTCTACTACCATGGGCACGCTTGATCCTTTTTGTAGTTCATGTGACACACGAAAGCCTGTCTGACATCTCAGATACATTTGCACATTATGGGATTTAAAACTATGTGTGTTTTTAGGCTTTTAACATTTTGTTTGCATGCAATTGTCCAATGCAACTATAATCCATTCCTTCTGGTAACTACATCTGTGATGTAAAAACTGCAAATCAGTGTATTTAGCAACAGCTTTCAAATACATATTGGAAAACAATTCATTTGTCAGAGTTTAAAAAGCATGGTTATGTCAAATTTGTGGCATTTAGTTTGTCAATAAAATAACTCTACAGTGCTAGTTTTCTAATATGTATTTAAATCATGCAAAGGGTGTAGCGTGCTTCAGAGATTTGTAGGTCGTTTTCCCTCGCTGTTTTGACTCCATGGGTGAGGACACAGTCTCTTGGACGGTACCTGGGCGACAGGTGGTGAATCAGCAGTGCTTCCCTTCTCATAATGTCGATGTGTGTGTGTGTTAGAAGCAATGTAGATTAGAACACAAAATTAGCCCAGACCTTCTGAGTAGTTTATATGGAATATGTCAGTATGGGACATGTATGGTTATTTGGTGTATGGAGTATTTTTTTAGAGCAATAAATGTATATTTCCCTTGTTGAAACGAATTGCAGTCCTGTAGCTCAAACAGTGCTGGCAACCCTAAGGTCATGGGTTTGATTCCCAGCAAATTCATATGCTGATAAAAGGTGTATGTTGAGTGCTTTACTTTGAAATCTTTTACAAATTTTTCATAATTTACACTATATATACACACACATTAGTATAGCTACAGTACAAAAAGTAGCAAACTACATCCAGTTAGTTCAGTTAAAAGAGCAGTATATATCCAACACAAAAACAATAAAAATTCACCTCTCAATTGAGGTGACAGCATATTTACACTACTGTTTAAATACTGTTTAAGTATGCACTAAAGTGATCAAAAGTCACTTATGTTATAAAAGATTTCTATTTCAAATAAATGATCTTCTTTATTCATCAAAGACTCCTGAAGAAATGTATTGCAGTTTCCACAAAAAATATTTGGCAGCACAACTGTTTCATTTACGGTTTAATAATATACATTGATAATGTAAGCATAACTGAAGTGAACAAATCTTTGCATTAAGTGACAAAAAACTTTAAAAGTACTGCTGGGAGTTTTAGAAACAAAACTGTGTAATGATTCAAATGTTTAATAATATACATTGATAATATAAGAAATGTGACCCTGGACCACAAAACCAGCCATAAATGTAAATTTTTCAAAATTGAGATTTATACATCATCTGAAAGCTGAATAAATAAGCTTTCCATTGATGTATGGTTTGTTAGGATAGGATAATATTTGGCCGAGATACAACTATTTGAAAATCTGGAATCTGAGGGTGCAAAAAATCAAAATATTGAGAAAATCACCTTTAAAGTTGTCCAAATTAAGTTCTTAGCAATGCATATTACTAATCAGAAATTATGTTTTGATATATTTACAGTAGGAAATTTACAAAAAATCTTCATGGAACATGATCTTTGCTTAATATACTAATGATTTTTGACATAAAAGAAAAATCAATAATTTTGACCCATACATTGTATTTTTGGCTATTGCTAAAAATATACCCCAGCGACTTAAGACTGATTTTGTGGTCCAGGGTCACAAATGTTTCCTAAGCCCCAAATCAGCATATTAGAATGATTTCTGAAGGATCATGAAGGACACTAAAGACTGGAGTAAAAAACAGCCTTAAGGTTATTTCAACTTAAATAATATTAAACTGACTTTGAAAAATCAAGCTGAATCTTATGTGACTTTTTAAAAAAAGTTAAAATAATGGAAAAACGTGTTATCATATGCTGACTTAGCCTATTGGTCATATAATTTTTAGATGGCTGCTTTGCCATCACAGGAATAAATTCCATTTTAAAATGTATTACAAAAAGAAAAAAGTTATTTTAAATTGTAGTAACATTTTACAATTTAACAGTATTTTTTATTAAATAAATGCAACTTGGATGAGCATAAGAGACTTCTTTAAAAAACATAAAAAATGATACTGAGCCAATAAGTGATTTGACTGGCTGACATTTTATTTCACAGCTACTCACAAATAAATAGATATGTGGATGTGAAATATTTATTTGAGTTCGAATGATTTTATATTTGCTTTACCTGCATATTATCCTGAAGCTTCTGCTATGGAAAGTCATTTCCACTACAGCTGATAAATGAAACAAAAAGTGTCAGTTTCATTGGTTTGAAACGAGAGTGCGAGTTTGTAGTGTGATACAAGAGACGTGAAAGTAGCACTGGTTTCATTTAACTGATGAACAGTGACGTGGGTGATGGTGCAACATCACACCGCTGAAACAGAATGTAAATATTTCAGAAAATCCTGTAATAATATTTTTCAGGCTGTATAACTGAAGCAAACAAATAGTGTTAGATTTTGAGGAACAAAACTGTGTAATGATTCAAAAGTATCATGAAGTATCTTTTGAGAGAGTATTTGTGAAATACTGTGGGCATCTTGAGGCTGCCCTTGTCATGCTGTTTACTCTTAAGCAAGAGATTTTATTGTTTGTCCATATGTACATAACAAAATGATTAGATAAGAGACCGAGTGACAAAGAGTCTCTTGTCCACAACTTTAACATCTGACTTGTGAATGGTGTGTGTTCTAGGTTTGCCGGCGCAGGATCACATGCTAGATGTTTCACCAAATCTGGATTTCATACATGACATTCATTAGACAGAGAACAATGTTTCTCTAAGTCCGCATCGATCGGTTAAAACTGGTTGAAAGACCTTAAAGACGCTTGACCACACAGTAGCAATCAGAGTATACACTTGCAGCCGTTCGTTTAAACAGTAATCCAGAATTTGCTTCTCGTAGCTCTTTATGCTAAATACATGAGCAGGGTGTGTTTACACCAAAAAACAAACCATAGTGCATGTGTTTTCACTTAATTGCACAATCCTCTAATTTCCAGACCTCCCCTAACATGACCACTATGGTGAAGGCGGTCTGTGTCAGCAGCGAGCACACTTGTGTCTGTAATAACACAGGTGGCCAATAGTATCTCAAAAAAGGGGCAAAATAATATCCGAGCATTAAAGTGATTTAGGGGTATCTCGTGTACAGGGTTTGTTTGGTTAAAATAGAGATTATTCTTTGAGCACAACACTCTCTCGCTCTCATTTCGCCCGCCTTCATAATCAAATTAGGGCTCATTCCAGGCAGAGGACTCTAGTCGTGCACAGGCGCACAGTCGACTACGCCCTCCAACTGCATTTGTTTTCCTCGTAAATTGTGGCTTTTACTGAGAGGATGTTGTGGGTGGATTCTGAGCTCACAGGCCTGTAAAAGTGGATATTAGATTGTCTTCGTTCTGTCATGCCAGTACGACACCCATTTATTTGCTTCCATGCGAATAAATGCAAATAGTTGTCATGATGGTATCCTATATGCATTACACACCATTTCCAAAAATAGATGGGGTTTCCTTAGCATGAATGTGTAACTTTCATTATTAAAGATTTTTATACATAATGAAATGAAGTGTGCTTTATAGACCATTCTTTTTAATCAATACTAAGCACCTTCACTGTTAAGAGATAAAATGAATTCAATTTACAACCATTTAGATCCAAAACAACTTTGCATAGAGCAAGTGCTGTTACATAAATACTACTACTACAGTTTTTCTTAATAATAATAATAAATAAATAAAAAACAAAAACACAAACTTATTTTAATTTATTTCTTTATACAACAATATAAAGATAAGATACATTACATTTTATTTGATAATAATAATAATAATAATATTTTATTTCATCAAAAAATATTAATTAAAAAATTATGCTTTTTTGTTTTCCATTGTTGTACAAATAAATATAATAGATAAAAATACACTTATTTTATTTGATGATTATATGTATGTATACACACACACACACACACACACAGAGAATAATGTATGCTATTAATAATAATAATAATACATTTGTTTTCCGTTGTTGTATAAAATGAATAAATAAAAAAGAAACAGAAAACATAAGATGCATTATTTAATTTGATGATGATGATGATGATGGTAATAATAATAATACTAATAATACACTAATATATATTAAGTATTTATTTATTTATCGTTGTTGTTGCTGTTATTATGAAAACAAATGGAAAATGCATTTGATCTTTTCTGTTGATGTATATAATGTACATAAAAATAAACAGAAATACATAAAACAAAATGCATTATAATTGATTATTATTATTATTATTATTATCATCACTATTACTACTTCCATTACTAATAATTAATAAAATCTTGTGTTTCAATTTGTTTTAGTATAAAGATTATTTACATTTCTGTCAAAATTGGACACAATAATTAAAATCATCTCTGCATATCTGTAGAAGTGGTAAAAAAAAATAAACAGTATATTTAAAACTGTAATGACTTTGATAAATGAAAACTTGTTTTTCTTTCGTGTCATACTGCATCCACAGTGCCAGGTGTCAACTCCGAGAGTAAGTGTGGCATAAACAAAAATTGAGTGCATTTAGAATACATTTAAAGTATAAGCACACAACATCCCATTTAAACCGCACTTTCAAAATATTTGCCCAAAAGATGCACTTGATGACCTTACAAAATGCTAACAGCTCTACATGTGAGTCTCATTCAGAGCGATGGAGCTCAGCAAACACAAATACAGTTTGTTCTGGCATAATTACCTCCAACGCTTATGTAAGTCCTATGTGACACACCTTACTGAGGAGCCTAAACCAGGGACAGTGCGCTATAATTAGATAAATAATAATCAAACCTAAACCCAGCTGTCGCCAGGAGAGACACAACTTGGCTGTTGACTGAAATGTTATATAAAGAATTGGATGAATTATAGTCTCTGAATAATTAATTTGGTCTCTACACTTTTGGAGGAAAACACTGGTGATATATTCAGTCATAGTGATGGATGACTCATTTTCAGATGCTAATCGTTATTTGATTATTAATTTCTGGATTGGAGGGAAGAGGAGTAAATGTGAACGTCTGTCAAGTTTCACAACCACATATCATTTAGAATGAGGTACCTGGCAAAACTAATCAGCTTTGATGTGTTTGGTCCTTGCAATGTATCCAATTTCCCTCCATCATGTTTTCATCTAAGAGTCTTGCTGTTCACAATTGGATAGAAGAAAAAAAACTGCTACCAAAACTGAAAACATGTTTTTATGACTCAGCACACTTTTTAATTTAAACTGTCAATAAACATCAATCTCTAGCAGTTTGTGTAAGAATTGTACTGCATCTTTAATGTTTCTCATGACGTCGCTTGGCGCCATCTAGTGGCTATAAATGTATGGAGTCCTGAGTGGTAGATTAATTATAAAGACAAGCCATAAATATTAATAGCATCTAAACAGGTTTGTTCAAGCTAAAATATCGGGGTTTTATTAAGCTTCTCAAGTAACATGGATTTTTACATTTCTATTATTTCATTCATTGTAAAATCACTATAAATTAAATGAAACAGCAGATTACTTCATAGTCTCAAAAACTATACAATAGAAGACCAATATTTATCTAATATTGACATGTAGGCTACTTTTAATTCTATACATTTCAGAATTAATCAGAATTAGATTAGAAATTAAATCACTGTCAAAAATCCCGCTTCCCGCGTGACTCCTCCTGCTCACGTATAAAACGTGACGTCAGACGCCGCTTATCATAAACAGATATTTTACTCTAGTGGATTCTTTCTCTTTTTTTTTTTATAATACTCATTTTATCTTAACCGCAACGTCTGTTATTTGGGTTTTGTAAATATGTCAGAACCAACGCTACATGTTTTCATGCCAATAAAGAATAGCCTACTGAAACAGTAAATACATATAGACTGCTGCTTCGGTGCTTTTACTATGAAAACGGAATCTTGAATAAAATAAAGAATTGGTCGAATCTAAAATGATAATGGTGTGTAGAAGTACAAAGTGGAATTAGACAGATGATATCAATTTCAAATGTTAAATAAACCACAGGACAAACTGACAGTGGTGGAATGTGAGCCTATTCCTCCATTTAGCCAACGTGTTTTATTCAGGGAAGGTAACAGTAACTTTGTGTAAACATATTTAAAAATAAACAGACTATATCTATGTAATGCAATGATACATAAACGATGCGTTAACATATCGCTTTGCACTATTATAACGCGTTGATTCTCCATTATAACCCTCTTTCTATCAATGCAAGTAAGAGTGGCAAACCTAGAGTTAAAACTCAGCATCGGATTCCACACCACGTGTTATTTTGGCGCGTTACCGCATTTCGCTGACTCCCAAACAAACGTGTCGCGAAGATGGCTCGTGTTTCGTGAATCGGTTGATGTTTTTAATCTACGGTTTTATGTATTTGAACTGCAAGAGTTCAGGTACGGTTAAACATTCATTTTATGTTCAATTTCTGCTTTTAGTGCACCTCGCGAGTCACATGTACCAACATGGAAGTTCACTGCAATGTTATGTAATCTAGTTGTGTCTCTAATGGGTTTCAATTATGAGACTATTAAAAGACACTGCGAAACGCTCTGGCTATAGCATGTACACTTTATATTGTTAGAAATGCATTTGTGAATGACGCATTGGCGCATTTGACTTGTTTACAAGGTCATTATGGTTTACAGTTTGTCTTTTTCTTAAAATTATATGCTTGGGTGTTGCACAATTTGGCTTGGTAATTATAAATGTATATTTGTATATATATATATAAATATACAAAAATGTATATATTGTTATTGTCTGTCTTCCCGCCAACAATATAATTCATGATTTACTTCTTTGTGTCAGTGTCACTTTGTGTCACAAGGTGTTGGATTGATCCCTTTTTTTTAATCTACTTTAAATCACATAGGCCGGGTTTTTAGAAATATATTTATATCTATGTTAGCTTCACACATTTATAATAGCTTTATATCATTTTCAGCCAAAACGCATTTAAATGATACAAAAAGTCAAGTGATGAAAAGCACGAAGTGCTTGCACCTTTTCAGATTATAACTTTCAAAAACGTTTTCACACGTTTTTATGCTTAAATTCCTTGCTTTTGTTCCTCTATTGTAAGTTGCTTTGGATAAAAGCATCTGCTAAATGTATTTAAGGGGATATATATATATATATATATATATATATATATATATATATATATAAAATAAATAACATGGATTTCTGAGTTATGTGTACTGTATATATAATAATTTAAAAATAGTAAAGAGTTATGTTAAAAGTTTTGTGTGTTTTGAGGGTTATGTATGATTTAAATTTTAGTGTATATAATATTTTAAACAAAAATTGTTAACAGTAAAAAAAAAATGCTAAAAGTATTTAATAAAAGCATGACCTTTTTAAAATCTCTAGACAGTTACTAAAACTAGATATTTTTATCAAAATATTTTTATAAAATGTAACTAAAATATTTAAAATTTGAAAAAAACTTATAAATTGACTTGTTCATCATTGACTTGTTCATAATGTTATTGACCTGCTTGCTTTTGTTATTCTGTTCAGATATACAACAGAATATATTTGTGACTGACTGTTACATTGAATTACATCGTTGTTGAAATAAACGTCAATGTCTATCTCACACTGATAGACGCTGTTGAATAATGAAGTACATACTGGTGACAGGCGGTGTGATATCTGGCATTGGTAAAGGGATCATAGCCAGCAGTGTGGGCACTATACTCAAATCATGTGGCCTGCATGTCACTGCTATCAAAATCGACCCCTACATCAACATCGATGCTGGCACTTTCTCTCCCTATGAACATGGTAAGTGCAGGCTACTTTAAAGAGATTGACCTCGTTTGAATATTTATGTTTATGATACATTAATAAGAACTGCTGCATGAGACATTTGTTTTGCAAAATTGGTTGGTCAATATTTTGATCTACATCATATATAGAGCATAACGTGCTGATGGCTCTGATAGCTGTCTTTTGTTTCTATCAGCATCCGCATGCCACTGTAAGTCTCCGACGCTCTGTGTAACAGGTGAAGTGTTTGTGTTGGATGATGGTGGTGAGGTTGACTTGGATTTAGGGAACTATGAACGTTTTCTGGACATCCGGCTAACCAGGGACAACAATCTGACAACGGGGAAGATCTATCAGTCTGTTATAAACAAGGAGAGGAGAGGGGATTACTTGGGCAAAACTGTACAAGGTGAGTTACACAATGTCACAAGGATGTTTGGAACATAAATATGAGGAAACAGGATTATCTCAGTCTTGTCTGAGTTTGAGCCTAAAATATACTGCATTTTGTAAGATTCAGTTTGCATTTAATCTGTGCCTATACAACCATACCATACACTACCATTCAAATATTTGGGGTCGGTCTTTTTTTATGTTGTTGAAAGAAGTCTCTTATGCTCACTAAAGCTGCAATTATTTGATCAAAAATATGGTAAAACAATAATATTGTGAAGTATTAATACAATCTAAAATAATTGTTTCTACTTCAGTGTCACATGATCCTTCAGAAATCATTCAAATATGATGATTTGGTGCATTTCTAATTAAAAATGTTCAAAACAGTTGTGCTGCTTAATATGTTTGTGTAAACTATGATACCATTTTTCAGGATTCTTTGATGAATAAAAAATTCTAAAATATCATGTATCATTTAGCATCATTTATCGTAAATATCATTTATCTTTCATAAATGGTCAATTGGTTCCATGTTAAATATAATTAATTTCCTTATAAAAATATACTGACTCCAAACTTTTGAACAGTAGTGTATATATCAATATATTTCAGTTGTTTTTCTAACAGTACTGCATTGAAGCAATTGTATTGCAATAAATTGTATCATGACAGATGTACCATGATGTTTATTGTACCTTGAAGTATTTGACAGCACCCAGCTTTAATTTGCATATCCTCATCTGATTGTATTTACGAAGGTTCAAGCATCTCTTGCTCGCCATACTTGCTTCTGAGGAGGTTACATAATGGAAAATACGGTGTCACTAAGATGAATATGAATAATTTTTCACAGTGGTACCACACATTACTGATGCAATACAAGAGTGGGTCATGCGGCAGGCTAAGGTCTCAGTGGACGATGACGGTATTGAACCAGAAGTCTGTGTCATTGAGGTATATCCATCTGTTTTGTGCTGTACATTTTGAGGAAACGTTTGAATTTTTTCTACTAAGGACAGAGCAACAGTTATTAAATGTAAAAGAAAATTTGTTCAATAAAGACAAAAAAGTGCATTTTTAATCTCCATTGCATTTTAGGTTATGTAGGTTATCTGAAATGGATTATATATCTGCAAGCTTTGCATACCTTTTTCCACCACTGTCAGAGTTCAAATGAAATATACATATGAATATAGATTTTTAACGTAAGCAAAGGATAATATAATAACATTTATTTAGATTTTTCCCCCACAGCTTGGAGGTACAGTTGGAGATATTGAGAGTATGCCTTTCATTGAAGCTTTTAGACAGTTTCAGTTTAAAGTGAAACGGGAGAATTTTTGTAACATCCATGTCAGTCTGGTACCTCAGGTAAGAGGTTTTTACTGATAGTTATATTATTTGTATTAGTTACATTATAACATTTGTAGTTCAAATTTTGTAGTTTTAATCAAAAGTGATGAAAAAACTCCTGTGGTATTTTCAGCCCAATTCAACAGGAGAACAGAAGACCAAACCCACACAAAACAGTGTTCGGGAGCTTCGTGGACTTGGCCTGTCACCTGATCTCGTCAGTCTTTACACTCTATTATATGCTATAAAGAGTCAATCCAAGTAAAATCACACAAAATTCTTCAATTTTTTTTTTTTTTTCTATTGTGTTTCTAACAAACACTTAAAATTGTTTTTGTTTGCAGATTGTTTGTCGTTGTTCAACTCCATTGGACACTGCCGTGAAAGAGAAGATCTCCATGTTTTGTCATGTAGAACCTGAACAGGTGATCTGCATACATGACGTGTCCTCCATCTACAGAGTACCTTTACTCCTGGAGGATCAGGGCATGGTTGACTACTTCTGCCGCAGGCTGAACTTGCCCATTGAGATGAGACCTCGCAAAATGCTCACAAAATGGAAAGAGATGTCAGACCGGTTTGTACCATTTGGATTCGCCTAACAGTCCCAAAAAATTGTATTCTTCTAAATTTCCAAGTTTCCTACAGCTGTTTTGAGCAGTCTGTCCTTGTTTCATAGATCTGACCGACTCCTGGAGCATACCTCCATTGCTTTAGTAGGCAAGTACACCAAGCTTTCAGATTCGTATGCCTCTGTTATTAAAGCACTGGAACACTCTGCCCTCGCCATCAACTATAAGCTAGAGGTCAAGGTATGGAATGCCAGAGGAAATAGTAGCAATTTCCTGTGCTTTTATGATGAATGTGATAGTTTTGCCCCATCTTAGAGTGTATTTTGAATTCAAATAGCATTTTTGCATACTTCACAATATTATAGTATTAACTTGGTGAGCATAAGAGACTTTCACAAACATGTAAAAAAAAAAAAAAAAAAACATTCCCAAGAGTGTGTAAGTGCGATACTATAAAATGGTACTTAATTTCAGTACATCGATTCGGCTGACCTGGAGCCAGCAGCGTTGCAGGAGGAGCCGGTGAAGTACCATGAGGCCTGGCAGAAGCTCTGCAGTGCTGAGTGAGTGTACCCTCAAAAACACTACAAACCAACATAAACTCTGTTTTGTCCATCAACAGAGAACATTTAAATTAGGGATGCACGATATTGGATTTTTGCCGATATCCGATATGCCGATATTTTCAACTCATTTTGGCCGATGCCGATACCGATATATTTCCTTTTGTTTGGAAACAACACCAAGTCTCTCCTGTGTGGAAATTATAAACAAATGATTTTTTTCATTTTGGTTAGTTTTTAACAAGAACTTATTTGTTAGAATTAAATAATGAAGTTCTTTTATAATGACAGTACATTGAAGCTTTGAAAATAACTATAAACTTTTTTTTTTCCAGAAAGATGCAGTAGTAACCTTAACATTTTATTTTAAGATTTAACATTTGTAGATGGTCTAAAGCAAAAGAGTTGTAAAAATCCTGAAAATCTTTGAGATCATAATTTGTTTAAAAAAATAACATATTACACATTAATGAATAAATCAGTATATATAGTATTATTTAATTTACAAGTGTCATGTTTGTGATTTTTTTTTTCTTCTTTTTTTTAAGTCATGTAAGCTATAGCTTCTGACCTTTAAATCAAAACATACTCATGATTTTATGACATCAATTACTGCTTTATTTAATCAGAAACAGTCTAAATGTTATTTGTGTATTTTACTTTCATTTTATTAGAAGTAGGCCAACAGCGCCCCCTACAGAATTAAAACTCCTTACTGGGCGGGCATTAGGACCCAGGGGAGGCTGCCGCTGCATGTGCTATTACTGTTTATTCTATCATACATCGAATGCGTCATTCTGTACGCGCTTTCACAGTTTTTGCAGCAATCCAAAACAGTGAATAATCATCATTCAGGCAAAACTTTGCTTCAAGAATGAGCCACACTGCTGATGTGATCTAATCACTAGCACACCCTGAGCACATGTGAGTTAATGTATTCCTCTTATTGGCGAGACATATCGGCATAATTTTTCACATCGGGCCGATATTTACATTCAAAGCCATTATCGGCCGATTCCTATATCGGTCCGATAATATCGTGCATCCCTAATTTAAATTATACATTTTATTCGGCTGGTGTCATTTCAGCTCTGTGGACTCTTGGATAATGTTAACCAATATCCAAATAGCTATTTAGCCTTTGTATTAGCAAACTTCAATTTGTTCTGGCTTCATTCTGGGATATAACCCCCTACTTTTTCACAGTTTAATCAATACTCAATGGATAAAATCAGGTCCTGCTTTCACAATTTTTTTTTCTCATTTCTATTCATCAAAGAATCTTGAAAAAAAAGTATCATGGTTTCCAAAAAAACCATACATTATGGATGTAAAATAGTTTACAAACTACCATTGACTTTGAATATTTATTTATCGAATGTTCATTTGAATGTTTGTTTGACTGTTAGTGGGGTTCTTGTTCCTGGAGGCTTTGGTGTACGAGGCACTGAGGGAAAAATCCAAGCCATTAACTGGGCAAGGAGACAGAAAAAGCCATTTTTAGGTAACAAAAAACTGGCAGTGAAATGTTAGTTACAAGATATGATGTAAACGCTAGTTATTTTGCCTGTGGTGACATCTGAAATCAATCTTGTTTGGCAGGTGTTTGTTTGGGCTTGCAGCTGGCCGTGTGTGAATTTGCTCGTAATGTACTTGGGTGGGAAGGTAAGAACACCCATACAAGATTTTTATGATATATCTTTTAAATCAAACTTTGCACACGCTTTTAAAGTGTTCATATTTTAACTGCTTTCCCCCTAACAGATGCCAATTCCACAGAATTTGACCCTGAAACAAAACATCCAGTGGTAGGTAATGTTTTGGTGCATAATCTGCATAATGATTCTTTTTCTTGTGTTGTGATGAGATCTGTTTGTGTTATCAGGTGATTGAAATGCCTGAGCACAATCCTGGGCAGATGGGAGGAACCATGCGCTTGGGAAAAAGGCGCACCTTATTCAAAAGCACCTCCAGCGTTCTTCGTAAGTTGTGATCTTTTGTCCCACAGTAAACGGTGAAAGTCACTTATCACAGAATTAGAAACTAAAACTGTATTTTAAAGTTTTACATTTGCATAATATTTTAATTGTTTTGTTGTAGGGAAGCTGTATGGAGATGTTGAAAATGTGGATGAAAGGCATCGACATCGCTTTGAGGTTCGGTTAATATTTACAGAATGAATTTTTAATTTAAAATTTTTTTTCTGTTTGTTTAATTGGTTTCTTTTGCTTTTTCTAGGTGAATCCAGAATTGAAGCAGCACTTTGAGGATAGAGGTTTTCGATTTGTGGGTCAGGACCTGGAGGGGGAGAGAATGGAGATCATTGAACTTGAAGGTCAGTGAATCTCCAACATCTGAACATGTCTGGAGCAGTAGTTAGCATTCGCTTCAGCTTGTTTCTTCTGTCACGGCAGATCACCCTTATTTTGTCGGAGTGCAGTACCACCCAGAATTCACTTCTCGCCCCATCAAACCCTCACCTCCTTATTTTGGCCTCCTACTGGCAGCATCTGGGAAACTACAGAACTACTTGCAAAAAGGATGCCGGCTCTCACCTCGGTAAATTGCCTAATTAACTTTTAGATGAGCTTAACTTTTTAAAATAGTTACAAACAGTATGTCTAACCTTATTTTTCTGCTCTTTTTCAGGGACACATACAGTGACCGAAGTGGAAGTAGTTCACCAGACTCAGAGATATTTGAAATTAAATTCCCATCACTTTCTTAAAGTGGAAATATGCATGTAATTATGAAAACAAAACTTTCATGACATGAATTTATAATTTGAATAAATGAATAAAAAAGATAATGTGTCCTTTTTAAGCAAAATATGATGTATGTATACTGTTGTGATATACTTAAAATGAAATAATATGGAGCAAGATGAGAAGAAGAATTACACAGTTTTAAAAGTATATCAATAAGAATTAAACATTATGTGTGTCAGCATGAGATTAGTGTGATAATATTGCTTACTAATCTTGTCTGTGCAAACGTTTTTCGGCTCCTGGTTTTACTGTGTAAATCCTTTCACTTTCACATGTTAGATTGTCTGCACAGAGGAAACTAGATAATAGTAACACCCCTTAAACAGTAACCCCACATCTAGAAAAAAAATTAGTTTACATCTTTAAAAAACCTTTTGACATCCATTGTAAACACATTACTGTAAATGCAAATTATGTTTGTTTTTACAAACTGAGGGAAGGAATGAAAATTATTGTCCCCATATAACGTAACATATTAAACCCAAAACATTTTTTTTTTTTTAAATCACAAAACGCTAATTTGGAAGAGACGTATATTTCTCCGAGGACGAATGGCTTGTTCTATTTTCAGATGGGCTTTTATTTTGTAAAACCCATTCCCTGAGATCTCGCGATAATTCAACAGAGCTCCGTTCGCCAGAAGAGGCGCTTGCAGAAGGAATAACAACATCAACTTAAATGGGCTTTTGAATATTTCCAGCTCATAAACGTCGAAGATGGAAAGATAATACAGAATTATTTGGATCAGGTACTACATTAATTCACCGTCTAACAGGATTATATACAATGAAAGGAAGGCATCACGAGATGTGGATTGGCACAAATGTTTACTTGCTAGCTGCTAATATGCTAAAATGAAGTTAATCTAGTGACGAATTATAGTAACCACGAAAACATGGTTCATTTGCTTTACTACATTTATTAATATTAGTATTACATCCGCATTTGCCAAAGTAGTTTAAGTTGATAATCTCAGAAATCATCAGCGAAGCTAAAAAGCTAAAGTCGTTAGCCTGTAGAGCAGATGACAGTTCTGTGAAGTGTTTTTTTCCTAGTGAGCTCTGTGCACTGAGTGACTCTAGAAGTTCTTAGTTTGTTGGGGTACTTAATGTATTTAAGCTCAAGGTGTTTATTATTTTTAATACCTTTTTTTGCAGCAGCAGAACAGACCGCGCTCTGGCTTTGAAGAGGCTCATGACAGATATCTCTTGACTAGCATAATATGACCCAGTACCCACCACAGACTAGTCGCTCTAACTTCTTCACTGTTGTGAAAGCAGAAGCCTCTTCAACACCACCCATCTCCACCAACATGGCCAACAGCACCGTCGCCCCCGGGAAAGTTCCAGGCACCCCTGGACCTGCAGGGAGATTGAGCCCTGAAGGCACTCAGGTCAGACACCAAGCAGTTCAAATGTTCTAGACTTTGGCTTCATTTGTATTCCTCATAAGATTTATGATCTAATATCCTCCGAACAGGTGCTTAGTAAGAAGAAACTGCAGGATCTTGTGAGAGAAATTGACCCTAATGAGCAACTCGATGAAGATGTGGAGGAGGTAGGTATTACTATTAGTGATGCACACAAGTGTATATTTTTATAAATGACAAGTCTGTGGGTTTCCTGAACAACTGCTCAATCTTAATGAAAGAATTTATAGTAATAGGTGTTTCGAAATAAGAAACGTCCCCTTAAATCCACATTAAAATATGTAAACTAGTCAGTTGATTATTCATTGTTCCCTAGTTATCCATTTTTGTTAGTTTAGTGCTTAGAAGATTATTAATATTTCTTATTGTAATACTTTTATTCAGCAAGGATGCATTCATTTGGTCAAAAGTAACAGTAAAGACAAGTCTGTGGGTCGCCTGAATGACTTCTCAGTCTTTAGGAAGCGATTTATAATAATAAAAAAAAAAACAGTATTTCAAAATAAGAAGCATCCCTTTACAACCACTGCTAAAATAAAAGTGAAAATCAAAAAAAAAAAAATCTATAAACAGTAGATTAGTTATATGGCTCCCTAGTTATCCATTTTAAACTTTAAAAATTAGAACATTATTTTATATTTTTGTTATTTATCATTTTAATACTTTTATTTAGCAAGGATGCATTAGATTAAAATTAACAGTAAAAACATTTATAATGTCAAAAAATTCCTGTTTCCAATAAATACTGTTGAACTTTCTGTTCATTAAAGAATCTTAAACGTGTTGTTGTGGTTACCACAAAAATATTTAGCAGAACACTTTTTAAATTGTAATAACATTTCACAATATTACTATTTTTGATCTATCAAATAAATGCAGCCTTGGTGAGTAAAAGAGATTTCTTCCAAAAATAGTAAAAATCTTACCGACCCAAGTAGTGTCACTATGATGTTGTCTGTTGATCCGAGTCATTTCCCTTTCTCTTCAGATGCTCTTGCAGATTGCCGATGACTTCATTGAGAGCGTGGTGACAGCGGCATGCCAACTTGCCCGACACAGGAAGTCAAACACTCTTGAAGTGAAAGATGTCCAGCTACACCTGGGTGAGGCGGTTGCATATACAGTTCATAGTACTTTGAGCACCTTTTTTATGAATTTAAATAAATACAATTTATGTATTCGTTTACATTGAACTTAAGGTTTTTACATTGTTTTATTACCATTAATAATAATTTTTAGAAGAAAAAGGGTACAGCATACATTATGTATCCTATAAATTGAGGCCAATTGCAGAGTGTATGAATGTCTACCTAAAGAATTGTTAATATAGTCCATAATCCAATATTGCATTACAGAACGACAGTGGAACATGTGGATTCCTGGTTTTGGCTCAGATGAGATCCGACCGTACAAGAAGGCTTGCACCACAGAAGCTCACAAACAGGTCAGCTATCGTTCTCATGCACTTCAACTGATATTCTGAAAACACGTCTTGCATACCTAAATATCTTTTTTCTGTTCTTTCAGAGAATGGCACTGATCCGCAAAACAACCAAAAAGTAGCAAGATTGGAAGCACCAACAAACATTTTTTTTCTGCAAGTTTTGGAAGTGGAGAGGGATTGAATCTATATATGTTATGTTAATCAGAGAGGCAGAATGCATTGTACTATTTACAGTACGGTTCTGTTGACATTTCGCATTCAAAAGGTGCATAGGAAGTGACGTAAATTGTCTGTACAGTTCACTTTGTGTTAAAACCACCATGTGAACATTTTATTTGTGCACCTTGGTCTCTGGCTTGGTGCTATACTGGGGTTTATTATATTATAGAATCTCACAGACTTCTATGAAAAACATCAGTTGTTTATTGTTTCTCCCACAAACCACATTTTCATTCATATTTCGTGTATAGCTGACCCGTCACACAACTTTTGCTCAGCTGGCATTAATAGCTATGCACAATTACAATCACCATGTGTCTGATTTGTTCATAGTGTTCGGTGTAATAGAACTCGTCACTTAAGTAATATTTAGTACTATAGGTGAAATCTTTAGTGTGTGACTTTTTTAAAGGTAAACAGTCATTTTTACCATAAAAATAAATACCACTTCCCCACGTTATTAATTGCATCGGAACTAGTGACATAATGCAGATTGGTTCATTGGAGTTATATATGTGTGATGTATGGGAAATGGTGCATAAACCCCTTCTGCTGTGGGTTTGTGGGCAGTTTTGAACATTTCTGTGGAGTTAAACTGAGTATAAACAGTTTTTTTTTTTTTGCCATGTATCACAGTGTTTTACAGTCTCTTGTTTTTCATGAATAAAAAAAAAAACAACTAATTGTGATTTATGAACACTGAATTCACTCAGATTTTGTTGAATTCACTCATAATTTGCGACTAACAAACTGTTTCAGCAATGCATGTAGACTTTGTGACAACGGAATATCTAAACTCCCTGTATGTATATTTTAGTGAATAGTTTAACACTTAAATACCTCCAGAATGTACACTATATTGCCAAAAGTATTGGGTCACCCCCTTCTAATGAACAGGTTTGACTTCTTCAGTAATTTCTATGAGTACAAATCTTAATGTTAAAGCATATAATGATATTCTAGGAAATTGTGTGCTTCTAATATTATAGCAACAGTTTGGACAGGACCCTTTTCTGTTCTAACATGACAATGCCTCTGTGTATAAGGCAAGGTTCAAAAAGAAAATTATTGATTCAGTCAGTGTGGAAGAACTTGACTGGTCTGCATAAAACCAAGTCCTAATCCCAGTTTAACACCTCTGGTGTGACTGTAAATGCAGACCTTGAGCCAAAAACTCATCACCAAACACCAATGACTTGTACATATGGGTACATTCATTTTAGACACTTCCAAAACTGTGGCAACAGAGATGAAAATACAATTTTTAAATATATGAATTATGTTCCCATCGTTGTTGCCACAGATTTGGAAGTGCATTTTTCTGTTCTAAAGAAGGGGGTGTCCCAATACTTTTGTCTATATAGTGTATGTACAAGTTATTGGTGTTTGGTGATGAGTTTTTGGCTCAAGGTCTGCTCAAGGTCTTACAGTCACACCAGAGGTGTTAAACTGGGATTAGGACTTGGTTTTATGCAGACCAGTCAAGTTCTTCCACACTGACTGAATCAATAATTTTCTTTTTGAACCTTGCCTTATACACAGAGGCATTGTCATGTTAGAACAGAAAAGGGTCCTGTCCAAACTGTTGCTATAATATTAGAAGCACACAATTTCCTAGAATATCATTATATGCTTTAAGATTTGTACTCATAGAAATTACTAAAGTAGTCAAACCTGTTCATTAGAAGGGGGCGACCCAATACTTTTGGCAATATAGTGTATGCATCAGCAAAAATACATCCATGCTTAATAATATGATGAAGAATAACAGTTAAAATCTTGAACTGATGCAGTAACACTGTTGCCACACTAATAAACACACCATTATCCAGCACTGAGCCCAGAAATACAAACAAACAATTGGAAATTCAATGTACATATGTATGTATATGACGTTAATCAAGAGTTTTAGTGTGGTTCGCAAATGCTGAAATCTTGCACATATTATCCATTTAGGAAAGACCCATTTATCACATTATCTGTTAGGAAAGATCTGGCTGATGATCAAATTTCATACAAGACCTTGACATTTGTTTTAATGTGTATTTGGCAATGTCAGACCAATCCATCCTATTTGAAGATCTGCACTCAAAGGTTGCGAGAACCACATATTGTAAGTTAACAAGCACAGCTCTTGTTTTTCTCAGTGGCTTCATTGTTTTGTATCTTCTGGAGTATTTGGGCTGTAGGTGCTGAGCTCTTGACTCCATCCCACCCATCACGCAACTGAATCTCTCCACTTTTTATGCCCTGATAAACCCTCCGGGTCAAGAGTTCAAAGGCCTCTTTCACATTGTGGCCCATTTTGGCTGAGGCCTCGATGTACGGTGCTCCCAATTGGCTTGCAAGCTTTTCTGCCTCACTTCGGTCCACGGCTCGCTCTCCAGCTTTGACCCGGTCACTTTTGTGTCCTACCAGCACAAAGAGCACAGTGTAGGGTTGTACACGTTCACACACTTCTGCATACCACTGCTGCACATTTTCGAAAGATTTGCGGTTGCCCAGATCGAACACCAGAAGACCTCCGACTGAGTTACGGTAATAGGAGCGAGTCACAGACCTGAAACATACCATAGTTTTAGGGAGGGGGAGGGGGGGGGGGGGTTGTAATCAATGGTCTGTTTATACATTGCATTTATTCTGACTCCATTGTAGTACACAATGACTTCTTTTCACAGACCAATCAATTCTCAATGGATAAAATCCAATTACACGTGTCTCTCACTGTGAAAACCCAGCTAAAATCTTTTTTGTGATTTTCTACATAAAATCATCCTTCATAAGGTAAAGAACATTCTGTAAAAATGTAACCTTGATATCTTTAATACTGGCTGAATAAGGCCATGTTACAGACTTGAAGGTTGAAATCAAACTTTGATGCTTGTTATCTCATAATTAGATTTTGAGACTTTAGCCTGGATTTCACAGACAGGGTCACATATGTTCTTTCTCACTGGATAATCTGTATCATTCTGAAATCCTTTAAAAGGAAAGTCAGTCCACACAGCCATATTTGCAATGCCTCCAGGGAGCTATTTCAGGCATGCAAAACCAACTCCTATTTACTTGAATGAGGAAATACTGAAATTGGAAAGACAGCTTGTCAAACTCACATTTAAAAAAAAAAAAAAAAAAATCAGCAATAACTGTTATTTCTTATCATCGAATTTCCTATCCTCCCCCACTGCTGCAGTGATGCAATGACTTTACCAACTGGCAATTGGCTCTTCTATTTAGAAGGCGGGACTTGTTCCACCTTATTGTGCTTTGCTATTTCCTCTATTCATAAACTCTTAAAAATAATGGTTCTTTATTGGCATCTCTGGTTCCATGAAGAACTAGACATCCATGGAACATTTCCATTGCACAAAAGGTTCTATAGAAGAAAAAATGTTCTTTAGATTATTAAAATCTTCTTCACACCTAGAAAGTGGTTCTTTTAAGAACTGTTCACTGAAAGGTTCATTGGGGAACCCAAAATGGTTCTATGGATTTTATTCTTGAAAAAAACTTTATCTTCAAGAGTGTAGTAATACGAGTAAACCACTGTTTTATCAGTTAAAAAATGACTTGATATCTTGAAGCAGTGTTTATCATCAAATAAATAATGTATTTTAATTGACACAAGGCTTGCCACCCATGAGACTTTGGAATGACATGAGGTTGAGTAAATGATGACATAATTTTCCTTTTTGGGTGATCTGTCTGTTTGAAGTCATCTATGCATACCAGAAAACAGGCCCAACTCCAGCTCTAAGAAGTTAGATGGGCCGTAGTTCTCTCCGGGTGGGCCGAACAGTTGGCACAGTTGCCAGGGTGGGCCAATTAAGTGCCTGGCAGTGAATCCATTTTTAGTGTAGACTGACAAAATACTTCCTGGAAGTATCATGAGAATACTTGTTGCTGAGATGAGTAATATGTTTCACAATCCTTTTTTACAGAACCAAGGCAACTTCTTTAAACTGTTTTTAGGCACTGAACTTATGACAAAATGTACAGAAGTTACTGTGAAAGGAAAAATAGTCGTGTGCGAATTCAGCTTAAACAGGGGTGTCCAATACTGCTCCTTGCAGGAAAGCTAAACTCTTTCTTGCAGAATTTAGCTTCAACTCCAAATAAACACACATGAACCAGCTAATCAAGGTCTTCAGGATTACTAGAAACAGACAGGTGTGTTGGGGCAAGTTGGAGCTAAACTCTGCAGAACGCTGACCCTGACCTTAAGTGTATGATTTGGAGAATGTAGTCTGTTCAGTTCATGGTAGAACTTTCAAAAGTTTGGACTTACCTAAACCTCTCTTGACCAGCTGTATCCCAGAACTGCAGTTTGACCCTCACCCCAGGTTCCACCTCTAGGAAGTGTACATAGAAATCCACTCCGACAGTTTGGGTGATGCACTCCAGAAACAGATCCTCAGTGTAGCGCTTCAACATGGACGATTTGCCCACCATGGAGTCACCTAGCATGATGATTCGAAACTGGTACTGCCACAAAGTGAGATCCATGACTTGAACCAGATGAACGTGGCGAATGAAAAGGCTAGGGCTGACTAAAAACTCACTCCACCAGAATCCTCAGAGAACCTCTTACCTTAGAGGTCTTGAAGTTCTCATTGTAAACACAGGTAAAAATAAACCCATAGTTCCTCAGGTTCTCCTGTGTTTTTCTGCAAAGAACAGAGCAGAGGCTGTTTGAACGTTGTAGGGGTGGGAGCTTCTGTCTAGCTCATCTTTCTTTAATCTTTGCCTGTTCATACTTGTTATTGGGCGGGGTTTATGTGAGAGGCGGGGTTTATAAATACCAGCAGAAAGTTGGGAATTTCTCATAGACCAGAGGGAGTGAGCATGTAGGATCATATCAGAACAAGCCCAGCATTTCCTGTTGAAGCCAGCCCGTGGCATGCATCACAAAAAAGCACATGAAATGAGGAAAAACATTTCAGCTAAGTCTTTCTCAATAGGCCAGCCATGAGAATGTTTCCACCCTGGTCATAACCTCTGAAGATGGCAGGAAGACTTCCAATGTCATGATGAAATCAAGCCCACTACATTCCTCACCAGTGTGCATTACAGGTTAGTTTGCTACACAAAACGTTTCCACAATTATGTGGCTTTCCAAACAGGAGGTGAACAACAATGGAACAGACTCCCTTAGGACACAGAGACAGACAATTTAGGCCGGCTCGGGCTATAAATAGAGCGTTTTCACTTTCTTTTGGTTTAGTGGAATACTTTATAAATCCAGTGAGGTTTTAATTTTAATACTAATATCAGTGTGTGTTTGCATATACGGAAGCATAAAACCCACTGATAGGCTTTTGTATACTGTTCAGACACTTATAATTAAAGTAATTCATACCAGAACAGCAAGGGTGGGGATCCACTGAAGCAGAATAAACGCCCATTATTTACTGACAGAGAAAGCAGAAGTTTAAACCGCACTCGTAATTTAGTATTATTATGCTACTCAAATAGACTTAAATGTCCTAAAATGACCATTAAAACACGAACATTTTTCTCACGACTCCTTACAGCTCGCTTTATGCCTAAAGCTATGCATTTTTGTAGCATTTTCTTCACTAAACCAGCTTGTAATGACATGCATTTTTCTCGAAGGCCACTAGGGGACGTACAGTCTTTTCCTATGACAATGATAACGCAACCAGCATCTGTAAAAGGAAATTCAAGCTTTGCTACAGCTAATGACAAGGATCTGCTGGCTTTTCGTATTTTCTGCGCTTATTTTGATGGAAATATCTGTGCAGTGTCTTTAAACTTGGTAAATGCTGAGTAATACTGCATTCATTATAGTAACCAAAAGCAAAATTAAATGAGCTACATATTTAATAAACAAATGTATAATAAACAAAAAATAATTAATAAAAAAAATGAATAAATATGCATGTATGCCAAATAACCCAAAGCACTTGAATGAAATCATCATGTGAAATTAGGTATGATTTATTTATTTATTTTTTTCATCAAAATACATGGCTACTTTTGAATGGCCAAAGATGGGGGAAAAACAACAACAACAACAACAACAACAAAAAACAGCTTTACATTGACTTTATGAGACACAACATTTGCTGTTTTCAGCTGGCTGATCCTTGTTGGTCTTGTTTTCATGGATCTTGCCCCAGCTTTCATGTAAGCGCACCTCTCCACTCAGATAGCCCTGGTAAATGCGCAGGGTCAACAGCTCAAAAGCTTCTGCCACATTGTGACCCGTTCTGGCTGAGACCTCGATGTATGGCGCTCCCAATTCACTTGCGAACTGTTCCACCTCCTCTTGATTCACTTCCCGCTCTTTTCTGTCACATTTGTGTCCTACAAGCATGAAGAGCACAGTGTACGGATGAACAGTCTTGCTCACCTCTGTGTGCCGATGTTTAATGTAAGTAAAAGACTTGTAATTGCACAGGTCAAACATCAGCAGGCATCCAGATGTCTGAGGGAGGAAACAGCAGATCATTTTCCTGAAAACATGAGAGATCATAAAGTTAAACTACCATGACACTGTGCAAGATGTCTAACCCTATCTGCTGAAAAAAGCAAAATAGAAAAAAGGTGCTCAACCAAATGAAAAAAATATGGAAAATTCAAAATTTTAAAGAAAAGAGGTACAACACTCATAAAACTTAATTTTGGCAGCCCTTTCGGAGCCCTCAGTGTCCAAATTTGTTCGGTGCCTTGCTCAAAGGTCTCACTTCAGTCATGGTATTAAAGGCAGAAGAGAGCAATGGCGTAGCAAGCTTTTCAAAAGTGTGGGGGATGGATGTGGTTTGTTTGTTAACAGTAAAAACGATGAATACAATGACAGAAGGATACAAAAGGTATAACATACAAGATATAAAAAGCTTCCCATTTAAATGAGTGATACTAGAAAAGTATAAAAACACTCGGAACACAGAAAATAAGTCAAAACTCTGTTGTGAAAATACACAACAGTATACTTGCTAAAGAATCAGAATCAGAAATACTTTAATAATCCCAGGGGGAAATTATTTTTGTTACAAACTCCAGATATATATTAAGAACAAAATATAAACAGAACATCTTCCCAAACACATATCAAGCTTATTTAAAAACCTCGAAAGCATAAACACTCATTCAAAGTACCTGGAAAAGGGAGATGTAAATAACCATAACCATAAGTTCCCGCCTCCTCAGCACGAGCTGACCGATAAATCTAACACACCAAGAGAGGCGGGACTTAAGGCAGAACAGCCAATCATCAGCCGGTCACACTCAAAGCCGGTGTCATGTTTGAGAGGGAGGGGAGAGGAGGCAGCCGCAGCGAGCGCAGACACAGAGCGGCCAGAGAAACGGAGGAGCGACTGCTGTAAGGCGTTTGTGCAAAACTGCGGAAAAACTGCAGAAAAAGTGCGGGTGTTGAACCCTCTCAACGAGAAAAGTGTGGGTGTTAAAACACCCACATCCCCCACGGGTGCGACGCCCCTGGAAGAGAGTGCCAGTACCGAGACTCGAACGCACAACCTTTGGGTTACAAGTCTGACTTGGTAACCATTAGGCCACAACTGCCCCCTTGACTCAAAAGATTCATTCTGATACATCTGAGATGTACAAATGTCCTGCTCCAGCTATATTTGGTACTATTTTCATTGGTGAATCAGGAAAAAAAAACAGATAATGTAGTCTAAAATGTAACTTAATGTTATATTGTTAACTTCTTGTTTGTTGAACTTTTACAAAATCAGTGTCACATTTGCAATCGCGTTTGTTTTTATACTTTTGTATTAAAACATGGCATTTTTGTAGCAGAACCTTTCAAAGCTGACTTGCTGTTGTGCTACATGAGGTAAGTGTAACTTTTTTTTTTATTTTTTTTTTTTAAATATCAAAATACAGCGTACATTTATACGTCTTAATGTTTGATGTTACCTTAACAACAGCACTTTTTACGTACTACAGACAGTTTTTAGATACACTACACAACATCTGCATGCTTTACACTGATGTATATATGCATTCTCATTGCTTACCAATACGATTCATGACTGGCTGTATCCACAATTTGTATGTATACTCTCACCCCAGGCTCCACCTCTAGGATTTGGGTGCTGAAATCACAACCAATGGTAACACCCATGCGTTCTGGAAAAATTCTGTGTATGTATCGATACAGCATACATGACTTGCCCACATTATTGTCACCTATCATGATTATTTTAAAACGGTACTGGAACTTAGTGGGATTCATGACAGCTCCAGAATCCTTGAAGATCTGACTGGGGAACCTGTAAGATCCTAACAAATTATAGTTATAGTTATATATAGATATTCAAATGGATACATTTTAAGGCAGTGTTATAGCCTATAATTAAAGTATTAATTTTACAACTCTTCAAGCTCTTTGAGACCTGTACCTGTTTGTTTCTGAAGAAATTTGTCCTGTTGAATGTTGTAGTGGTGGGGCCTTCCAGTGCTGATTAAATTTTTGTAATCTTTTCCTGTTCAGTAAGGCGTCTAACAAGATCATATGACACGTAAGTGGGAAGTATTTGTGTGAAAGGCGAGTTTATACAAGAAAAGGAATTATTTCTCATTCACGTGATAAAACTGCATATCTGTATGTAATTTGTGTAGTTTTAGAATTTTATAGAGGGCAAGAGAGAGAAAAACTTGAAATTATAGGCCAGGTATGCAAAACAACAGAAGGGTGTGAGATTTGGTATGAAGAATGTTGTGCTTATTTTAAAACTATAAAAAAAGTCAAATCAAACCACACAGACAAAAATCCCATTGGAGTATATTCTGATTTATTGCAGATATAAAACACACCTACATTTAAAAAAAAAAAAATGCACATATAGGTTTAGTGGTCATCTGAACAATATATCTTTCCTTATAAAAGCACTTTTCCCATGTCCCATTTTTTAACCACCCAAGTAATAATTTCCTGTGCAGATGTTTAAAGAAATGTTGTGCAAATAGAGAACAAATTAAAGACATTTTGAAGAGCAAGCATATATGTCTTTCCAGCAATTCGGCCTATCAACTCAGTGCAAATTGTGACTGCTGATTGACTTCCACTTTTTGAAAATGGAGGAAGGGTATTACTGATCCAGGATCCAACAAGATCTGAACAGAGAACCTAATAAATCATGAATGGTATTCAGAGAACTATAGGCAAAGAACATGAATCTTCAGGTTTGAAGCCGATCAACTGTACCTCTTCATTTCTGAACAGAATCATCTTGTTTGAACATTATGTCTTACCTTTAAGCCTGGATTTGCTTTTTAAATCTTTTTCATGTTCATAGGTTCACATTGCAGGCAAATGGGAGGTATTTATGTGACAGGCGGGGTTTATACTAGAAAAGGAAGTATTTCTCAAAAACCTTTGAACTGAAAAAGCTGGTAGAAGTTCAGTGTCATGATAACAGTATATCTCTGTGTGAGAAGCATTTACTGGATTATTTACTCTGTGTGTGTGTATGTGTGTGTTTATGCATGCGCGCTTGGCCTATAAATAAGTTTACAGACATTTCTTTCAAACCTAAAACACAGCACACTGCATTGCATAATAAAAAATAAAAAAAACTGATAAAACACCAAATTCATTCATATTAACATTCTGCTTTGGGACATACTTTTAAGGACTTTTCTTAGAAAGCAGTCATTTTTAAATTTTATAACGATCTACAGTTTTTTTTTTTTTTTTTAAGTGTTAGATACAGAAGGATAAAAAAGTTATTAAAGGCTGTACAGACATTTAGCAACAAAAGTAGGGTTCTCTAATACATTTTCTACATTGTCCTTCATATCATCATAAAATGTTTAACTTTGTTTGCAGATGCTTTATGACCCCAGTATGTGCTTAATTGTAGTACTATCCACACTTTTTTATTGCCTTATCAATTTTTATACATACAGAAGCATAAAAAGTGAATGATAGGCCTTTGTACACTGTTCACTTTAGACACTTGGCATGAATGTAATTCATATCAGGTCAGCAAAGGTGAGGATACAGAGAAGTGGGGAAAAAAGTCCATTATTCATTTACAGAGAAGGTAGAAGTTGAAACCACACTTGCAATTTATTTAGTATTATTGTGTTAGTCCAACAGACTTAAATGTACTAAAAGGCATTTTATATATATATACACATACACACACACTATATTGCCAAAAGTATTGGGTTGCCCCCTTCTAATGAACAGGTTTGACTACTTGAATACTTGCAACAGAGATGGAAATACAATTTTTAAATACATGAATTATGTTCCCATCATTGTTGCCACAGATTTGGAAGTGTGTTTTTCTGTTCTAAAGAAGGGGGTGTCCCAATACTTTTGTCTATATAGTGTATGTAAAAGTCATTGGTGTTTGGTGATGAGTTTTTGGCTCAAGGTCTGCA
>JAFVLL020007573.1:0-11512 GCA_021397915.2 Tor tambroides
TGCAAATCATCCAGCAAAGCCATGTATATTCATGAAAGGGAAATACAAGTCATATCTTGAACCTCGGGGAGACGTTACAAACCAGTGAAATAATTACACACAACAACCAGAAGATACAACGTATATGGTGATTTATGGTTCTGCGGGGGGCAAATCCGTAGTAGAGGAACAATGCGAAGACACCTATTCATCAAAGCGGTGGCATCCATTTCTTCTAGCCGCTAGGTTTAGCTTTCTGCAGTCTACTCAGTAAAGAGAGCAATTATACTGTCCTCTATACATCAGAGAGGAAGGGCTGTGATTTATAGTCTCGCACTGATCTGAAAGCAGGGTGCTCAAATGCCTAACCAATAAAGACATTTCTACTTCAACACATGACATTTTCAATTTACAAAACTGCATTTCTATAGAAACTATCAAAATGGCATGAGTGCAGTACGAGTCTCATAAGACAGCTTATTAAAACTTTAATCTGCCAATGGTTAGATGTAAATAATGGCTTACAGACTTTACACAGGACATATTTTGTATTAAAATGGATCACAGTGGAATTAAATAAAACTTTTATAAAAAACTAATATGCTTGTGTTGTCATTTTCAGACTTTTTTTTCATACGATGACAAAAAAAGAAAATTAACGGTGGAAATAAAGAGCTAAAGTTAATTAAAGCTATTAAAAATCATTTTTATTAACTGAAATTAATCTGAAATAAAATAAAATAAAATATAAATATTAATGAAAACTCTCTTTACCTTGGCAATTAACTGAAATAAATGTTTAAATTGAAATGCTAAAATAAAAATAAATAATTAATGACAAAAGCCAGTTATTTTAGTATCAGTGAGATTTAATATTTTTATTTTTATTTCAATTTTAGTTAAAGTTTTAGTAATTTTGTTGCTTTGTACTTTTACTAGTTTTTTATTTAATTTCTTCATTTTATTAATTATTATTTATTAATATTTATTAAGTTTTAGTTATAGTTATTTAGGGCCAGTTTTACTAAGCAGGGCAAATTAGCGTGAGAGCGCAATTCCAAAATGGGTGTGGAAATTTCTGCGGGTGGTTTACTAACAACCGCGCAAATTAAAGAACACAGAAGCAACATCTCATTTACATATCGATCAACGCAATATACCAAGTGCAGCGCAAATTAGCACAGTCACAAATAAAGAATAAAGAAATAAAGAAGCCACAGTACATTTATAAGAACCGGAGGCAAAAAAAAAGAAGAGTTGCAAGAAGTTTTGATAGACCTGGCATTGCGTGACTCCTAGTTGAGGGTTCCAAGTCGTCTTTTATTTCCTGAAGCAAATTAAAAATAACATGGCTTGGCAAACAATATTTTCGTGTTCTTCTTGCAATCCAAGTAAATGAATACGTGTCCCGTCTACCACGCACTCTGTTCTCTGCTGTGCCTCTCCTAACAACAATAATTGCAGCCATTTCAAAAGCAAAATAGTTAAGACATGCTTTTTTGGCGCAAATACCAGTAATTTGACAAGCGCAAACGTTAGTAAATCTCGTTGCGTGATTCATTTGAATACTCTCCTCCCATAAATTTAGCGTCTGGAAGGGAAACTCCAACAAATGCATATTCAGTAAGGTCAGGCGCAAAAATAACTGTTCACGCCTTTTCAGTGCTAATTCGTCACTGCGCGTCTTTAGTAAAACCTGAGAGTACTATTTTAACGCCAAAAGACAGTTTGCGCTGCCGCAAGCTGTTAGTAAAACTGGCCCTTAGTATCAAGTTGAACTAAATGAAAATGATACTGTTGCACTGTCAACTAGCTACAATAAGATTATTATTATTATTATTATTATTATGTTTATTTTATTTATTTTATTTATTTTTTTTAGTTTATTTTATTTCAAGTTCTTTCATAGTTTTAATTTTTGTTTTAGTTAACTAAGATAGCCCTGACAAAAGCATATAAAAATCTAAAACTTAAACTAAACTTAAAATCAAAATAGAAAACAGAAAAATAAAAGTTAATTCAAAATATTAATAAACGTATTTTTCGAACAGATTGGCAAACTTTCAGAAAACAAGATGAATGTGGCACATCCCAAGTAAGAGCACAAAATATCACAAATCCATTGCTAATACTGACTGATGTGCAGTTGTTTTTTTGTTTTTTGTTTTTTTTTCTCTCCAAAATGATGTCACTTCCTGGAGGATGATGTCATGAACTAATAAACTCACCTTATTAAAAGGAATTTAAAGTGCCCCTATTAAGGGTAATGAAAGGTTCATATTTTGGTTTTGGGAGTCCCCAACAACAGGTTGACATGCTTGCAAGGTCAAAAACACTTTCATTGTCTTATAATATGCATTTATTTTTACCTTACTTGCTCAGTGACTCTCAAACGATTCACTCAAAGATTAATTTTTCCAAACCCCTCCTTTGCGTGACGCTAATCTGCCGTGATTGGTCGATTGGTCTCATTTTCATTTCATCTTGTCTGTAATGCCTGATAAAGCAGGTTTGTGAGCACAGTGCTGCTTTGTTTACAGTGTTACCACGGAAACCGTTATTTTTACTGCTCCAAAAGCGGCACTTAGTGGCAAAGAATGAATTTGCATTTTCATTCAGACCAACGCGAAAAGACCAAGAAGTGGGAGGGCAATATGCTAATGTTTCATGTTGACGTCAACATGAAACGGCTTGGGATTCGTTTTAAAAACGACTCGTTTCATGATTCAGAGTCGACTCTTACTTTTGAGAGACAACTTTATACACGGCGCACTTTCAGATTTAAAACTTTGCAGGATGTTTTCATTCACTTAGAGCTGTGTGACACACTGCATGAAAGCTCATTTTCAAAAATCCATAATAGGAGCACTTTAAAAAAAGAGAGACAGTATGGAAAGTGATACTGAAAACAGGAAAAACCTATAAAATGAACACCAGCTAAAATAATATTCCTAAGAAAACGGGTTTTGTTAGAAACCTTTTGACTAAAGAAAATAAAAATGAAGGAATATATTTCTTCATATATTGCCAATTGTTCATGTTAGAAGTACAGAAGTATTACATGACAAAAATGAACATGATTCATCTTCACATTCAGCCCTATGTTTAATATTTAACCTGTATATTTTTATGGTACAAAAAAAAAAGTACTACATTAAAGAACAGACTCGCCAAGGACGTCCACCTAGTGAACATTTACACAAACCCACAATTAGAAATCAGCGCAGACAGAATGCATGAATGCATCCCATGTGAACGGCCCCTCAGGATCTCATGTTTGCAGACGCACCGAAAAACACATATTAAGAAAAGTATACAGCGAGAGATTATTAAATAATGCATAAAACCAGAACGGCATGTTCTGCGTGCTGTGTTTTCCCATTTGGCTCAGATCATCATCTCCTTTCCATTTGAAAGGCTCTGTTTATCCTGGCTGCCATTTAATGATGCATGAAGGTCTCAGCAAAGCATGCCTTCTCTCCTCTTGAGGATGTCCCTTTGCCACCAGATTTCTAATTAAAGCTGGCCTTGATAAGACCTCTCTGCGTGATGCCAGACTTTGTGTTTTCAAACGATAACATAATTGAATGATTACGGGCAGACAACTCCGACAAACACTTATTTCTGGAATCGCACGGATGTGAACTGAAGGAGATAAAGGCGAAAGGCTGACACGGCACAGTGTGACGCCCGGGCTTCAGGCGGTCTTAATGTACTTCTCTCCGAAAAAAAAAACACAAGTTTAAAGCACATCACAATGCTCAGAGCTGTTTCCACTGTCAAAACTGCGATTAATTGTGAAATGAAGAAAGAAGCAAATAAACTGGGTTCCCCGAAGCATTACATCATGAAAGTCAGTAGCATGTAAGTAGTTCTTAATCTCCACGGCACATTTCCAAAAAGCATCGTTATCTGAGTATCGGACCACTCATAAGTTCATTACATGCAACTTTAATGCATCTTTCTACTTGCTTTCAGTTCATTAGAGGACACTGGATAAATGAATTTAATGCATTTTGATTATTGTACACTATATTCGAGAATAAAAAGTGTTTGTAAAAATTCTAACATCAGAGTTCTCATTTAATTTTCAATAAGAAATGAATAATTGAGCCAGTAAAAAAATCTGAGTGTTCTTAATTCATGATGACGAGCCAGTGTTATTTTAGTGTCATTTAAATATTATTATAGTTTTTATTAATGTTTTTAAATAGCTTTCATTTTAATACTTTCAGTTCTACTTTTATTTTAATTTATTCACAATTTTAGTCTATTTGTTATGTGCTTTTGTCATTTTTATTTTTTTTTTATATTATGATTTAATTTAATTTAATTTCAGTTTTAGTTTTTATTTCCAGTTAGTCATTTTAGTGCTTCAACTGAAACTGAGTTCAAAAACAAGTTCTTGCAAGTCATGATGATGAGCCAGTGTTAAATAAGAATTATAACCTAAATTATAGTTTTTATTAATATTTTGGTATTTTGAATTAGCTTTTATTTTTATACGTTGTTTTACTTTCATTGTAATTTTTGTTAAATTGGTAGTAATTTAGTTTTGTGCTTTTGTCATTTTTATTATCATTATTTTTTTTTTTAAATATTACTTTAATTATATATTATATAATATAATATATTACTATTACTTAATTTACTTTTATTTCTGTTTTAGTTTTAGATTTTATTTTATTTCCAGCTAGTAATTTTAGTGCTTCAGCGAGTTCAAAAACGTGTTCTTGCAAGCCACGATGGTAAACCAGCGTTATTTTAATATTTATATAATATTATAATTTTGTATTAATATTTAATAAAAATGGATTTTATTTTAATCCTTTTTCGGGTAATGTCCTTATGTGCTTTTGTCATTTTTATTCATCTTTAAATATTATTATTTAATTTGTTTTTACTTACTTTTAGTTTTGTTAATGTAATGTTTTTCATCTGATATTTCTGTTTTATTTCAATAAACAAAAATGCTTTATTAGTTTTAGATTCAGTGTTTATCTTTTATGTTTATACCTTCAGTTGTAAGTTTATTTTAATTTTGGGTAAATTAGGTACATTTTTAGTTAATATATAAAATATATAATAACTCTTATATTCATTCATTACTGAAAATCATTATTGATTTGATAGATTTGATATGACTGGAAATTTCAGGCATTTCAGCATCTTAAAATGATCCACATGGTGTGAACTCATGGTGGCACATATTCATGTGAACATTTCTGAAACCATGTTTTACCAAACTTACATTTACATTTATTCATTTATGCAAAATATTTATTCAGTAGGAGCTAAATGTTTTAACGTTTAACATGCAGAAAAGATGACATGCATTTCCCATCTGCCAGTATATTTGTGTTGGAGAGAAACTATATAGGCAAATGTTTTGGCCTTCTTTGGGCTCGACAGCTCCCATAACGAAGCACTTCATCTCTGTTTAACAGGCGATCCACATGCTGCTTTGGGAAACAGGTGCTGGATCCATCTCAACATAATGTACTTGATCTTAAGATCTCCAGAGCATGTTTTGTAATGTTATCAGGAAAGCCGGCCAAAGACTAAAAAAAAGAAAGAAGTGTGTAGGAGTGAAGCCTGTCACCAGCCCTTCCCATGGCAGTCATTATGGGTAATGGGCAGCATTATTTCTCAGGCAGAACCAACCTGTCTGAAGCAGCAGCAGACCGCAGTTCATCTCAAAGTCATAAAAGTCACTCTCCATGTGCTGTACAATTTCTGATGACATGAGCCTTTTTCTCTCGTGAAGTGCAGGATCTGTCAAGCGGAACAGAGAAATTAGAAATTGTCAAGTCAATAAATGAGTGAGAGAACCAACAACTGAAATCCCAACTGACCATATTTATTTTCTTATTACACTCTCTTATGCTCACCAAGGCTGCATTTATTTAACCAAAAACGCAGTAAAAACAGTTTAAAAAAGGGAAAAAGTGAAACATTATTACAATTTAATATAATTGTTTTCTATTAGAAAATTAAATGTAATTTATTCCTGTGATGCAAAGCATCATATAAGTCTTCAGTGTCACATTATGCACTGACCTGAAATCTTTAAACAGTAGTGCACATTTAATTCTAAATAAAAATATTTTTGTCCCATTAATCAAAATGTAAAATCCACCTCTGAAACTAATTTCAAGTCCTACTCAATGTTTATTTTAGTATCGTTGAGGTACTGTAATAGCTTTTATTAATATTTTTAACTAATTAAATTCATTTTTTTCTATTTTCTCTTTTGAATTTTGGTTCGTTTTAGTAATTTTGTTGTTTTTGTAATTTTTATTATTATTTTTATGTATTTTGTTTTATTTTTTATGTATTTTATGTTTCATAAGCTCATTTCAGTTTTAGTTTTCATTTATTTTTTTACCAGTTAGTAATTGTAGTGTTTCAACTTAAACCAAGTTCAAAAATGTGTTCTTGTTTTGGTTGTAAGCCAGTGTGATTTTAGTATTATTTAAATAATAGTTTTAATTTATATTTTGAATTATCTTTCATGTTTATACTTTCCGTTGTACTTAATTTTAATTTTAGTTACATTAGGTACATTTTTAGGTAAATATATAAAACATATTTCAGTAAATAGCCTAGGCCTATACTGTATTTGCACTCTTTTCTGATGCGCTCCAACATGCACGCACATCATTTTTAAGTGACTTGATTGCTGATAAATTGTTTGTGAAATAAAAACAAGTGCATTGATTTCATTTCATTCCATTTACATAATGTCAGATCCACTGGAAATGAACGTAACAGAATCTTATTACTTAAATCCTCTAATGAAGGCGGAAAGGTTGATCACACAGGACGAATCTCCAAAAGCTTAATAATACAGCCTATTTGTTTATTTATAAAGAAGCATGCTGGCACAACAGCTAAATTTAAGAGAGAACTTCACTAAATGCTTACAAGTGCTGCTGCTGCCACTGCACGGAGATAAACAAACGCTTTCTTCTGCTGTGCTTTATTTCCTGTAGTTGACAGTAGGGATGGGCGTATCGATCCCGAAGTATCGATATATCGATACTAATGCGAGTATAGAACATATTGATACTCAAATGAAAAATATCGATACTAAGGTATTTTTATTTACCAGTGATTTTTTTTTTTTTTTTTTTTACAAAAAATCATGCGTACAATATGCATTAAAATCAGACGAATAACCTATGTTAGAAAATAATTGTGTAGGAAGGAACTATTTTCCTGCTCATCTGAACACACGTAAATGTTGCAAGGCAGAATCAATCAATCACAGAGAGCGTTCCCTCACTTCTGACAGCGCATTCAAACAGGGCTGCGTTTCCCAAAAGTATCATAAGAAAGCATCGATGTTTTTGGGAACGGCAGCCCAGAACAATGCAGAAAAAACATATATGTTTGATTTATTTACAATAAACAAATTGAAATTGTAGCCTACGTAGTTTGTGCGATAGGCCTACATTTATTTAAATTGAATGTTAAAAGTTCACATTGATCATGTTCTGTTCTGTAATGTTAATATAAATCATACACTGTCAGAATAAAAGTTTAATAAAAAAAGTTTTAGAATAAAATTGCATTTTATGCATGCAACAGAAATGAACCATGGTTTTACTAAAGTGACCATAGTTTAACTACAGTATTTGTAGATTTCCATGGTTATCACAACAGTAAACATATTTTAACCATGTGTAAACAAAACTATAACCTAATAAGTTGCAATTAAGGCGTATTGAAAGTTAAAATGCGTTTCAAATATAAAGTTAAGTGGCTATTATTACCCATTTTACTCTTAGTAATTTAATAATTTAATAAATTTCATAATTTCAGAAGTATCGTATCAGTATGGATATCGACGATACTGGCCATTAAAAGTATCGGTATCGTATCAAAACAAAATAAGCAGTATCGCCCATCCCTAGTCGACAGCGCCATCTAGCGGTTTGGCTGTGTGGTTGCAGAATGACACACGGACACAGACACAAGACAGCAAAGCCTGTGCTGTGCATTTAGCTGAAGTTATCACTCTATTTGCTATTTGTTTTACTATTTTGGGCGTTCAGTACGCGGTATATACCGTGGGTGGTGTATCATGGTTTTTCGGTTCAGTTTGAATATTGTTACACACCCTCAATTTTAGAAACTTTGTTATGTGCTTTTGTCATTGTTATAATTTTTTTTAAATATTACTATTTAATTTACTTTTATTTATGTTATTTTTAGGTCAGTTTTAGTTTTTATTCTATTTCCAGTTAGCAATTTAGTGCTTCAACTTAAACGGACAAACATTTTTTTCATCTAATATTTATATTTTATTTCAGCTTTATTTCAATAAACAAAAATGATTTAATAGTTTTAGTTCTAGTTTATTTCAGTTTTAGTTTTAGTTAAGTACATCATGCATAAATGAAAATGGGAAATGTTGTCAACTAGCTGAAATAAAATGTATATTTTTTTATGGGTTTTTTTTTTTTTTTCATGTAACAAAATCGTTTATTTATCATTTGAGTTTACTATAATTATCCTGGATATTTTCTCATTGAACATCCTGTTTTGCTCTGAAATATTACAAAAGCTTATAAGATTATATTACCATAACCTTTTGTTCAGATTTAATTGTAAGGTTATGCAGGGTTTTGCAGCTTACTGTGTTATAACAATATTGTGTCAAGTTATCAAACAGAATTAGCTGCGTTTGAGCTTCTGTCCATGCGGCTCGATGATTCTGTCCTCGCGGATCAACCGGTTATCTTTATTTCAGGATATTATCCAAGCAGATCAGCGAATGGCTTCCTAACTGCAGTAATCTTCTCCTGTGCTTTCACTCCTCTCAGCTTCACAGATTCTGAGCGCAAATCATTTTGGATTGTATTATTAAAACTAGAGAATGGAGATCACAACCTTGATTTGACTTCCTCTTCCTATCTCTATGTAAAACACATCATGCGTCATCTGAACCAAAACAGCAATTTTTGTAAAGCGTGTTAAGAGAGCAGTCAACACGGCCTGCAGCCTTGAGAACTGACTCGTGCACACACACACACACACACACACACAGACGCACACAGCTCAAATCTGCCAGCCAAATTATTTCCTGCTCAAATACATCTGTTCAAAATAAACTCCCCTGTTATTGATGAACAAACAGCAGACCGACTCATTAATTTAAAGAATGAAATTCCTCATTCATTTCCATTTTCAACAGGAATTTCCATTACATTTTCACAAATTTTCACAATTTTCTTGTCACTACTGGATAAGGATTTTTATTGAAGTTCATGTAATTTTGATACAGTGCTAGAGAGCAGGCAGATATAAACCAGTGTTACTTTAGTATCACTGAGATACTATTATAGTTTTTAATTAATATTTTAAATCAGTTTTTATATATTTTCTTTTTCTAAATGCAATTTTAGCTAAAGTGTTATCAATTCTTTTGTATTTCAGTTTTATTTTTATTTAGTACATCATTTAAATTAAGATTTTGCCTTGTCAATGAGCTGAAATTAAATTAAATTGAATTTTTTGCAGATACAATTGCAGTTAAGCTTTATTTTACTTCAAGTAATTAAACTTTTTTTTAAAATATAGTTTTAGTTTTGTTTCAGTTAACTAGCATGTTAAAGTGAACTTGTGACAAAAACAAATTCATAGAAATTGCACTGAAAAACAAATTTTGTCAATTAAAATATATGTTAAAGCAATATAATTTTAGAAAAATTCATTAAATGTTATTAATGAACTTTTTCAATGATTTACTTAGACTTATAATGATTTAAAAATAAAATTGTCTAAATAATATCTAAATATGTCTATAACATATTTTAAAATATTTTCTATTTAATAAAGAAAGCTCATTTCCATTGGCACTTGATGTCTGCAATTATTTAAATATTTTAAATAATTTTAAAATACTACTACTACTACAGTACTACTAAACTATACTACTAAAAATCACAATTTTAAAAATTACTATTTATTTGTTACTATTTTAAACTACTGCTACTACTAATAATGTAGTTATAGAAGTATAATAATAAACAGCAGCAACAACAATATTTTTTATTGTTTATTTATTTATTTGTTTGTAGTGTAATACATTTTGTAAAGCAACACTGTATTATGGAAGCCTGTTTCCATCATGGAATAAAAATAAAAAGGTAATTGTGACTTTTTATCTCACAATTCTGACTTTTTTCTTTCAATTCTGAGTTTAAAATGTTCAATTCTAAGAAGAGTTGCTGAAATTGTGAGAGATAACAATTGCAAGTAAAAAAAAAAAAAAAGTGAGATAAAATGTCACAATTACCTTTTTAATTCTGTGGTGAAAAAACAGAATTCTGAGAAAAAAGTCAGCATTGCCAGATATAAACTGAGAGATATAAACTCAGAATTTTTTCTCACAATTCCAAAAAGTCAGAAATGAGAGATATAATCTCAGAATTCCAAGAAAAAAAGTCACATTTAACTTTTTTATTTATATAAAACCATAGTGCTGCTTTAAAAAATAATCTGACAAAAATCATGTGTTAAAAGCATGTTAATGTTAATTAGGAAGCTCATAAAATGAACACTGCCTCCATAACAAATCCCCACTGTATGGAATAATGTAACATTAATGCACATTTTATGAGCTTATTTGGCTTCCCTGCTTTGCTGCAATCTATCAAAACTTTTCATTCAGCTTAATGTAGCTGCACTCATTTAATCGTCTGATTGATTTTTTTCTTGCCTGGTGCTCACAAAGCCCAATTTAGTTCAGTCCCTGAAGCTGGAATATGTAAATGATGAGCGTGTGCTAATGTTAGTGTGTCAATCACACTGTTGCATGTAAAGCTCAAGCAGTAGGCCTTTGTTTTAAGTGAGATTGCTGATGCTGTTTTATTTTATCATGTTATCATATTGCTGGTCTAGTTATCATGCTGAAGAGCAGCAGGACTCTGAGATGCTCCTCCAGGAGCACCAATGAATGGAAAACTATGTATTAGACTCTGAAAAAAACTGTGTATTAGACTCTGCTGAAACGTGATGGCACACAAGGGCACAGCTGTATCCATCTGATGGTAGAAGCATTTCATATGTACTTTTTTATGCCACATCTAGGAATTCATTTCTTTGCTACTTCTGGTAAATTTCACATGAATTTTTTGGGGAGACTGGAGAGTAGAACACATTTTGTTTTGACATTTGTAAGTGAGTAGTTTATCATCTCTCAATATTATATATATATATATATATATATATATATATACACAGTACTGTGCAAAAGTCTTAGGCACATTAGTATTTTCACCTCAAAAAAGGGTTTTAAGCCAGTTATTTATATCTTTTGCTGTAGTGTGTCAGTAGGAAATATCAGTTTACATTTCCAAACATTCATTTTGCGATTTATTTGAATAATCTAGTGAGATTTTTGAATGCACAAGTAGTCTGAGAACAGTCGGTGCTCCACATGGAAATCTGATCTCACCATCATCAAATCTGTCTGTGATTACATGAAGAAACAGATGAAACTGAGACAGACTAAATCCAGAAG
>JAFVLL020007574.1:0-30696 GCA_021397915.2 Tor tambroides
GTAGTAAACCCAGTATAAATCTGAAATGTTTTACATTTTTATAAAGGCCTGGATCTAGAGCACAAATGCAAATTGGAACGAACATTCTATCTCATCCGCATACACACACATACACACAAACACCCACATTTGTGTGACTGCAATAGAGTGCATTTTTATAGAAATTGGCATATAAAATCAACAAATCTGGCATAAATCTGAAAATTTCCACTCATAAATGAAAGACTGGTACTGGAGCACAAATGCAATATGGAACAAGCATGTCACTCACACACCCACACACACCCACACACACACACCTGTGACATAGGTGTCCGGGGCATTTTTTGGATTTTGGCAAATAAAATGCACAGAAAATAAATGCATAACAATGTGAAGGGGTAGACATAACACACACACATACAGAGAGAGAGAGAGAGACACATTTTTGCAAATTTATGTAACATAATTTGCAAAAGCAGACAATTCAAAAGACAGCAGACAACAACAACAAATTTTAATCTTTGACAAATATATAGATTTTTAATATATTTTATAATGTTTAAATATATATTCGCAAAATATATATCATAAAGTTGTGAGAAGTTGAAACATGAAGAAAAATTGACTTGAAACTGAACTGAAAATGAATGAGTCCCTATGGACCTCTGTCTGATATATGTGGTCATTGCACTTTCTTTCTTTAACTGTAATTCCTAAAGTTTTTCCTCTAACCTGCAGATGGCAGTATTCTATCCCTAACACATGGGCCAATATCTAGAAACATTTTATATTTAATTTAGGTCATCATTTAAGTGATTTTTTTCATAAATTTGTTTTTCATAAGCCAATTTATGGCATGGTTGAGTAATTGTGCAGTAAATAGGTAAACAAATACCACATATCCACAAAAACAGCATAAATGCAAAGTGAAAAGTAAATAAAAAAATGATATATAGTTTATCATATAAAAAATGTATATTTCCTTATGCAGTCGCTCTGTAAAAGTTTGGGGTCTATATGACCCCCGAAGAACTTAAGTGTAAAGTCCACTTGAGGAGTGATTAAGGGTTAAATATAGTGGTCGTGTTGTGTGCGTGTTTCAAGATAAAACTATTCATTATTTACTGTGAATTGCTATCTTTATATATTAGAGTGCAGTAGTGGACAAAACATTGAACTGGAGACAGAAGCCAATGCTTGTTATTAACATTGTTATTATTGTTGTCGTAACACTGTAGATTAGGGAATACATATTAAATATTTAAGAGTTTTCTGTCAATAAACTCCTTAATTTGCTGCCTGTTGGTTATGAGTAAGGTAGTTGTTTATAGCAGTTATGTTTAGGTATTGGGCAGGGTTAAGTGATCTAGAATATGGTCATGTAGCTTGTGCTTTATAAGTACTAATAAACAGCCATTATGCTAGTAATATGCATGCTAATAAGCAACTGGTTAGTAGTGAATAGTGTTAGTAGTGAATAGTGTTCCCCAATCTAAAGTGTTACCATTTAAACAAACAAACAAACAAATGGTTTATTATACCATTTATTATAATGGTTTAATATAACACTTTGTTATATTACCCTTGCATTAAATTTAAGAAAGTAGTGAGCACTGCTGCGAGGGTGTTTCTAATACAGGTACTGATAGTAAATTTATATATGAACCAATTACAGGAGAAGAACTTCACACTCACTTAAGCATAGGCTATTTATTAACCAGCGTTTTGGCTAGTAACCTTTTTCAAAGTATAGTTTCACAAACATGGAGAATAGTATAAATAACAAAGATAATTATACACAGCTGAGAGTGGTGAGATCCAAATCATTCAGTAATTAGCTCATTGACAATTAGACTCTAACATGGAAATTAGTATAAACAGATTAATTTGTACAGAAAAAACATAATATAAATGAAATTTTCTATCTAGTAAAATTAAATCAAATTATTACATTCACAAAAAAAGCTCAAATAGAATCAAGACTACAAAAAACAACTTGAATCAAAATCAACATTTAAGCCACGTGGAGTCAACTTTTTCAATTTATGAATCCAGAAAGCCTCCCGTTTAAGTAGTATTTGGTCCAAATCATCACCTCTCCTCGGTGAAGATATTTTCTCGATTCCTATATAACTTAATGAAGTGATGGGATGATTAAAATCAGTAAAGTGTACTGCCAATGGATAATTCATATTTATACATCTACTACAATGTAGTACTAGTATAGTACTACAATGTTCGGCAATGCGCGTTTTAAGTTCTCTACTTGTTTTTCCTACATATGATTTACCACAGGGCCAGGTTATAAGATAAATGACAGCTTTGGTCTTACAACTTATCATTCCTTTAATGTGTGGGTGTTTGAACGATGTACAACGATATGTGTAGTTACATCGATTACACGAACCACAACGATAGTTACCTTCTGGAATAGGTGTTAATGTCCTTTGAGTTGTTTTAGATGGAGGAGACAAATCTGATCTCACTAAATAATCTCTTAAATTTCGTCCACGTTTAAACACTGAATTATGATTATGAAGAGATTCAAGTCTCACATCCGATTGCAAAATGTGCCAGTGTTGGTGAATTATCTTTTTTATTTGCTCTGAATGTTTAGTGTATTTGGTAGTAAACATAACAGAGAAACTTTCCTTCCTTTTTTCTTTTTTCATTAATAAATCTGAATGACACTTGTTTTCAATTTTTTGTTCCGCTACTTGAAATCATATGTAGGAAAAACAAGTAGAGAACTTAAAACGCGCATTGCCGAACATCGTAGTACTATAAGATGTATAAATATGAATTATCCATTGGCAGTACACTTTACTGATTTTAATCATCCCATCGCTTCATTAAGTTATATAGGAATCGAGAAAATATCTTCACCGAGGAGAGGTGATGATTTGGACCAAATACTACTTAAACGGGAGGCTTTCTGGATTCATGAATTGAAAACGTTGACTCCACGTGGCTTAAATGTTGATTTTGATTTGAGTTGTTTTTTGTAGTCTTGATTCTATTTGAGCTTTCTTTGTCAATGTAATAATTTAATTTAATTTTGCTAGATAGTAATTTTCCTTTATATTTTTGTTTTGTCTGTACAGATTAATCTGTTTATACTATTTTCCATGTTAGAGTCTAATTGTCAATGAACTAATTACTGAGTGATTTGGATTTCATCACTCTCAGCTGTGTATAGTTATCTTTATTTATACTATTCTCCATGTTTGTGAAACTATAGCTTGAAAAAGGCTACTAGCCGAAACGTTGGTTAATAAATAGCCTATGCTTAAGTGAGTGTGCAGTTGTTCTCCTCTAATTGGTTCATATATTTATTTTTTTTCCTTCAACTTGCACCTCTATAGGTGTGCCTTTGCTTTGCCTCACTTGCTCTATTACTGATAGTAAATTTGACAGCTGTCTTCTGACTGCCATAATCCATCTCTCTATTTTTTGCAACCAACAAGTTTGTTAGTGTATTTTTTTTCTTTCAATGTTGGAGTAAATGGTATTGCAAAAAATATATATTTCCTATAGTCTCCCACATGCCTGTATAGACGTTTGCCCTGATATAGTTTTCTAAATGTCAAAATGTTTATTTTTGCACAGAAGCCAGTGGAATCAAGTTATTTGATGTGTATACATGAACACAATCCATTCTGTAGCTGATGTACACAGTGATGTAGGTCTTGAAAAGGGTATTAGAAAGTATTAATCTTTTACCCAGTTGCATACTCAGTATGGACATTTTTGATATTATCAATTTTAACAAGTTCCCTTTTACAGTTGTCCACTAGATGGTCATGGTTTTTTTGTGTGAAATGTGATTTAGAATGCCCAGAATGTATAATGTCTTGTAGGTCACACATTAGACACAGTAATTGAGGAATAAATGCTTATAGATTATATATACTTCATTTTTTCAGATCTCAATTTTAAGTTATTGCAGCTTTATTTGTTTTTAATACACTGTTATGAATCAAATATATCATGCTTTCACAGGTGACTCATTTTTGCCTGCCTCAGCTTCTGCCACTACTGAAGCACACCATGTCCTACCTGCATGAGATTTTTGAGTTCTATGAGGAGATCCTTACCTGTCGCTACCCTTATTCTTGCTTCAAGACTGTCTTTGTGGATGAGGCTTATGTGCAGTTCTCATCGTATGCATCCATGAGCATTTTCAGGTATACAAGCTGTTTTTTGAAAGTAAAAATAACTTTCCTTTACAACAGCATTTATTTTTCCAATGTAAAAGTCTTGGTTTTTTTAAAATCAGTGTAGAATTTCTGTATATCTGTGTGTTGACCTTATCACTCTTTTGTGTATTAAACGCAATCTGGTAAATATAGACAACTTTATTTTAGTGAAAAATAACGAATGAAAAAACAAAACATGATCTATGACAAAAATACTATTATAAACTAGGTTAGTGGATAATTCAGCAGCATTGATATTCTAGAAAAATCATGGGTGCACAATAACTATAAAATCTAAACATTTAGTGAAACAATTTAATGGGGAACAAATAAAAGTTAAGTGTAGGACTAATTCTGGTAAAGTGTCACACATTGCTCTTTGTATTGTTGTAAAATCACTCATGAAATACAAGCAAATATACTTAAATATATATACTATAAAATTAAGACATTTCCTTTAAATATATAGCACAGTAATGAAGGCAGCAACATATGATAGATAGAACAAGAAAGACTATTAATAATCTTTCATTGTGCAAAAGTATTATAATTAGGGCTGGGCGATATGGCCAAAAAAATTATCATGATAATTTTTTTCATATCAGTAGATATCGATAATTATCAGGATAAATCTCAAATCTTTATTTCTTTCAAGTTTAAAGCCAGATTTTTGCTCCAAAGTGAAAGTTGTAGAAACCAGACCATTAATTTTCCCTAACAAAATAAATATATAAGTATAAAAATGAATTTCTTAGTTTCTGCATGTTCTAATGAGTGATATTGTTTCAAATCAAGAAACAGGTTTGGGTTGCCTAATAACATTAATAATAATAATATCACTTATAAATGTCACTTGTCTAATAATATCACTTGTCTCTTAGAAATGTACATTTGATAGTGGCTTGATTTAGGATGCAGAGGTAAATTTTTGTTCTTTATCAAAATCAGTAACATCTGTAAAAAAAAAATGTAGCAACCTCAGTTTTATATGGTTAAATTTATTGTGATTTATTCTGAAGTTTTTTTTTTTTTTTTTTTTTTAATTAAGCATTGGTCTTCCATGGTTAATCACAAATACATACTATAATTATATACCATTACTCCTGTAATAAAATTCAATGCGAATATCCCACATTTCTGCCACAATATCATGCAGTGAGTGTTACTACAGTAAAGGCCATTTCACACTGACCGCGATGCGAAAAAGTGAGGCGACGAACGTTGCTCTCACACCGAGCGCCGATTGCTAATTCATGCCTGCATGCTAGGTGGTGCTGACCAACATTGCATTTTTCCTCAGATATGTATCTTGTATATGGATTTAACATCGTCCGCTGCTCAATATACAGGGTTGGGTAGTAACGGAATACATGTAACAGCGTTACGTAATCAGGATACAAAAATCTAGTAACTGTAATCCGTTACAGTTACATCATAAAACAAAGTATTCAGATTACAGTTACATTTTGTAAAAAGTGGGAATACTATCAGGATTACATTTGTTTCATTTAAAATTAAATAAATGGGATTTTGAAATAATAGCTCTATATTTAGCGCTGCTTCATTGTTGCTGGTTCTGTTGACACATGGTCACGCACGTGAGCCACCTGCTGATGCCTGCGCAAATAACACCTGTCTACAATTATTCTCCTCAAACGAGGGATGAGACACTGCTACAGTTAAATATGATGCTTCCTGCTGGGAAAAACGTTTTCATGTCTGGAAATTTCACAGTTATTTTGTCTTCAAAAAGGATAGAGGAAATAACTTAGTTCTACAGCGTAAGCTATGCATGAAGACTCTTGCTTTAACGAAGGCTACTCAACCAGCTTGAACATTTTGCAGGTACAGTAGCATGGAAGTCATCATGTTAGCTAAAATTTTGTGTTTGTTAGTGATTTAAAATTCCATGGTGTGCATGACTGCAGTTGTGTGCAAGTTTGCTAGTGGAAAAGTCCCCACACCACTGATCAGTCAATGAAATAAAGAGAGATCATAGCATTTCACATTTCGACATAGTAAATTTTTTAATATTGTGTATAAACTGTATTTATTTTTACTTGTAGGCTACATGTAAAAGAAATAAACAAATAATAATAATAAAAATAAAACTGTAAAACTAAACTGTATAGCCACTAGATGTCTGCATAGCCTTTTATATAAAAATATATACAGGCTGTAATATCTAGATGGTGAAACAAGACACGATAGTTTTTAATATAGTTTTTATTTTAATTTTAAAGTCGCAGTTAAATAAAAGTAGTCTGCTTAGATGTTGCTTTTTTTGACTTTATTTACATATGTAACTAAAAGGAATCCAAAAGTAATCAGATTACATTACTTTCATATTGTGGTACTTGGATTACGTTACTGAATACTTTTTTGATGAAGTAATTTGTAACTGTAACAGAATACATTTTAAAAGTAACCCTCCCAACCCTGTCAATATACAGCATTAAATTAAGATAAAGTTTGGTTCTATGCCAGAAACACACACTTTCTATAATGCTTACAAGAAAACATCTTAAAATACAAACAGAAGCAGCATCAAGCCACATTTGAATATTTATGTACGTTAAATATTAATGTTTTTCCTTAACCCACTTTAAACCATCATCGAGTGCTTGTAATAACTTCCGATTGTGATCTATATAGGGCTGCCACTAACGACTATATTTATTTTGATTAATCTGTAGACTAATTTATTGATTAACCGATTAATCTAAACGATTAATTTCTCACAAAAATCAACAATTTTACTTAAGAATATTTTATTAAACGAAATGAAACCTCATAGTCCAAATCACTGAAATCAAAGTTCAGTATTATAGTGTAAGAATGACAACATATCCACGTGTTCTAGTCTAATAATAAAATTATAATCAAAAAAACACTTTTTAAAGGAGTATTTACCAGAAATATTATTTACCAGAATTTATTTAGGTGAAACATGTCAATGCGCAGTATTTGTGAAAAAAACAAAAACAAAACAAAGAAAAACAAAACAAAAACTTTTTTTTTTAATATAAAATCAATTAATTGGAGATGCTTTTGATTATTAAAATTTAAAGGAACCATTAAAATGGAATCCAGAAAATAATGGAAAATATAATTTGGTACAAATAAAACTGTAAAACTCAATTAATTAGACAGGCTTTTTGATTAATAAAATTTTATTTAACCATTAGAGTAGAGTATAGAAAAAGGAAAATGGAAAAAACTGAATTTGGAAATAAAACGGATTTCATAGGGCCCTATAATTATAATTAAGTTTTTGTGGTAATAAAAATAGATGTAAGTGAACAATAGCTTTTAAAATGACTTAAAATACATATATAATAATGATGCAGCAATAATTAGTTCAAATAAAGTATCAAAAGCAAGAAATCATATGGATTTATTGAACAAAACTTAAAATACATAATGTATTATAAACAATAGAGCTAATGTAGATTACACATTACAACAAAGGCCTGCAGGGGGTGCCGACGGCCTGATGATTATTTTTACACGTTACACGCTAATCCTTGTTTAATGTTGACCAAGCACCATTTAATTCAACTGACCACTTAATCTTTAATATTTGGCCATTTCTTTAGAACAGAAATGCTATAGCCACTGTAATTAAATGAATATGTGGACATCAAAACGTGTAAACTCAGAGTGAGGGTTTGAGCTTTTGTTTTGAAACCGCGATGTATTCTCCTGTGTTTGCGTAGGTTTAGAAATGATTTACCTTACAAATCTGATGAAATGGTGCACATTGCATTCCCAGATGAACGTTATAATAAACAAACTCACAACAACATGCAGAGATGGAGTTTGAGACGCTCCACACATGTAAATAAGTTTCTGCGGAACTACTGTGAATGGAGCCGCTGTGTGACGCACGTACGCAACCTACACGCATGTAAATAATTAAAGCGCATTTACTGTATCACTGCATATAATTATTTCATTAAATCATAGCGTTTGTGAATTCACAATTATGCTTAATTATGATTTTTAAATGGGTTTAATAATGGCAACACGGAGTCACAGCACTCCGCATAGAAAAGGAAAGCGATATTGATGCGTAGTGTATTAAATCTGTGTGATAGTTTTTTGAGCCTTTTCTCTTAACAGTTTTAAATTTCATTAAATTTTGCTCTTGAAGAGAGTTTCATCGTTTTGACTGTAGTAACCGAACGCGACAAGCAGCTTGGTTGTTAAATGGAGGATGACAGCGGCAGTGGAGAGAAGAGTTTACGTGAACCTGAATTTGACTCAAATTCATCTGTACCACACATTAAACTATGGAACGGCTTCAGAACACTTGAAATATAGTGCACGGAAACTTTATGGTGCTTTATAATGTTTTTGTGCCTTTTGTGGGGCTTAACAATAACACAGAATACTATACGCACAATATCGGATTTGGATGGGTCTCGTCTGACTGATACCTGATCCGGCAGAAAATGCCTGTATCGGAGCCGATACTGAGTATCAGATCAATGCATCCCTAGTTTAACCACTATAGAGACATCAGAGCCAGCTGCAAATTCCAGAAGATCTGGCCGAGGTGAGGTGCTCTCGGCGGGTTTATGAGCGCTGAATGGCTGCTGACGTCCTGGAGCTCACATCTCCGAAAATGTCAAAGCAAATTTTCTAATAGATGTTATCTTTAATAACTGCCTAATAATTAATTTGAAGTCCAAACAAGTTCTCACCTAAAAACTCTTAAAACTACATTCCGTGACACACAACAGTATTTTTAAAAAAAATTATAGTGGATTTGGGCGTCCGCCATGACACTCGCTGTGGAAAATGCGGCAACTTTGGCAAGCGGAGTGATACAAACGGTGAAACGGCTGTTGGAGTTCTGTTGGACTCTAAGGCTACATCCATACGAAGCCAGAGCTTTCCCTATCTGATCTTTTTTCCCCTCTCGTCTCAAGAAATATGTGCGTACAAGCGAAACCGACACACAACGATGTAGTACACACACGTTTGGGAGGGTTACTTTTAAAATGTATTCCATTACAGTTACAAATTACTTCATTAAAAAAGTATTCACTAAACGTAATCCAAGTACCACAATATAAAATTAATGTAATCTGATTACTTCGTTACATATGTAAATAAAGCCAAAAGTAGTTTTAACTATGACTTTAAAATGAAAACTAATGAAAACTATAGTAAAAATTATTTGAAACTATTAAAAATCGTGTCCAAATTTGGAATCTCTAACTCAAACTCTCTAGCGCCACCACTTGTCCAAAGTTGCACTCATGTTTATGCTAATAACTTTTGAACCGTAAGCCACAAAATGAAAATTCTTTTTTCCTCTGAATCCTTGGATCAAGCCGAGTCGAATCAAGTCCAAAATTCAAAAATCGTAAGGTTTAGTTTTTTCGCTATCTTCAATTGTTCGTAAAACCTACTTTGTCGAACTCGTCCTAGACGGTTTGTCCGATTCTCACCAAAATTGGCTCAGATCATCTACAGACCATGCTGTCAAAAAGTTATGGAATTCAAGTTGATTCGTCAAACCGTTCTCGAATGACACGCAAATTAATTGTACGAAAAGCACTCAAAAATGGATCTGAGGTCATATCTCCGCAACGGTTTGGTGTATTGAGACCAAACTTGGTGTGTGTTATAACAAGCATGACCTGAGGCTACCTGCAGTGTTTCGGCGCTGTGCCCCCTAGGGGTCAGGAGATATGAAAAATGCATATTTTTGCTTATAACTTGTGAATGGTTTTTCCAAAAATCACAAAACTGGTCTCTTTAGATTCGGTGGGTCATGCCGAGTTGAACCATATCCAATTTTCCCATGTCAGTGATTTTGGGCGTCGGCCATTTTGAATTTTGTCATAAAATGCTATATTTTACGAACGCATTAACGTATCATTACAAAACTCGGTATGCATCTTCGGCACCATGCCCTGATGGTACTCAAAAAGTTTGGGGACAGCGCCACTTTGTGGTCAAAAGTTATAAGGAAATTTCTAAAAATGCTAATAACTTTTGCTTACATTAGCCTATTGTAATCAAACTGGTATTGTTAGATTCCTTGGTTCATGCCGAGAACATCGATACCAATTTTGCCATAATTTGTTGAACTTCCTGTCCGCCATTTTGATTCATGTTGAAAACCTACTTTTTCGAACTCCTCCTAGACCGTTAGTCCGATTTTCACCAAATTTGACTTGGATCATCTTCAGACCATGCTGGCAAAAAGTTATGGATTTCGTGTCGATATACGAAACGGTTTTCGTTTAGCGCATCAACGAATTTGTTGGAAAGATGCCAAACTGCATCTGAGGCTGTATCTCAGCGAAATATTAACATATTCACACCAAACTTTGTATGTGATATTGACACCTCACACTGACCACGCCACCTCAGTTTGGTAACGGCGACACCTATTGATCAAGAGTAATAAACCATTCATTAATCATTAATAATGATATTTCCAAAAATGCTAATAACTTTTGATTGCATTAGCCTAATAATGAATGTATGAATGTAATGAAACTGGTCGCAAATTATTCCTTGAGTCATGCCGACAACATACCAATTATGTCATAGAAAGCCTTATTTCCTGTCCGCCATTTTGATTTATGTTGAAAACCTACTTTTTCGAACTCCTCCTAAACCGTTAGCCCGATTTTCACCAAAATCGAATCAGATCATCTGCAGACCATGGTGGCAAAAAGTTATGGATTTCGTGTCGATAGACAAAACAGTTTTCGTACAGCGCCACTACAAATTTTAGGCAAGTTGCCAAAATGACTCTGAGGCTATATCTCTGCGAAGCTTTGACATAATGACAACAAACTTTGTGTGTGCCATTGTCACACTTTGATATGATTTGATTACAGCGCCACGTGGTGGTCAAAAGTGATAAGCCATTTAATCATATTACTAGAGATCGTGTTTATAATTTTTCAGCCGTTTCAAATGAAATCATCCTAAAATTGCTTTTATTATTCATTGTTGCATTTGGTCTGATGCTCCATGGCATACTTAGCTTTTCATTTTGCCGTTGGAGTGCTTGGCCCCGTAATTGCTGCTTGCAGCTATATTTTTTTTTTTATTATTGTTTTTTTTTTTTTTTTTTTTTCTTTTAATTTCTTTAACATGTACAAGTAAAATAAATACAGTTTATACACAACATTAAAAAATTTACACCATATACATATTAGTGTATTTTTAAAATAAGCTTACATGTTGAAATGTATGTGAAATTGGTATGATCTGTCTTTATTACATTGATTGATCCGGGGTGTGGAGACGCTCATGTTAATTTCTACATTTTCCAGCTCATTTTCCGCTAGAAAACTTAAACACAACTGCAGTCATGCACACCATGGAATTTTAAATCACTTACAAACCCTAAATTTTATCTAACATGATTTCCCTGCTAGTCGTACCTGCAAATGTTCAAGTTGGTTGAGTAGCTTTTTTTAAAGCAAGAGTCTTCATGCATAGCTTACGCTGTACATCTATGTTATTTCCTTTATCTTTTTTGAAGACAAAATAACTGAAATTTCCAGAGATGAAAACGATTTTCCCAGCAGGAAGCATCGTAATTAATTAATAGCAGTGTCTCATCCAGCATTTGTGGAGAATAATTGTAGACGGGTGGTGTTTGCGTGCGCACCAGCAGGTGGCTCACATGAGTCAGCATGTCAACAGAACCAGGAACTATTGTATGATGAAGCAGCGCTAAATATATAGCGTTATGTCAAAATACTCATTTAATTTTAAATGAAACATATGTAATTCTGATAGTATTCCCGCTTTTTACAAAATGTAACTGTAATCTGAATACTTTGTTTATTGATGTAACTGTAACGGATTACAGTTACTAGATTTTTGTATCCTGATTACGTAACGCCGTTACATGTATTCCGTTACTCCCCAACCCTGAGTATGCATGATAGACCAGTATGTGGCGCTGTAATTCTGCCACAGATATACACTAAAAACGGAGAAGAAGACTTGGTCTATGCGCATAAACGAACATGGAACACTACATTTATTAATCTGTTATGTTAGTTAATAAAAAGACAATCGTTCAGTGTTTGTTCATGTTGTTGTTACTGTTACGTGACGTAGCGGTGTCTGACTAGGGTCGAGACGTGGGGTGATGACATCGTTTCACAAAATATATGGATTGGTTGTACACATGAAAACGCAAGGGTGCCGTTTTCAGATTTATCCACTCTGTGACCCGGTTTCAAAAAATAGCGGTGTCACGCTCCCAAAATGCCGGGTCCGTCTGGACGAAACCGATACTAATTTTTGCGTATACAGCTAAATGCGTCTCCGTGTGGACGGAGCCTAATATTACACTCTTATCAGCCAATCAGATTCGAGGACTAGAAAGAACAGTTGTGTAAATGTGTATATATACAGAATTTTATCATGATCTTGTGTTTATGGTGTTCTTCTCAGTACCAACCTCCTGCACAGTGGCATGATCATAGATCAGACTCCTGTGACCAGGCGCTGTCTGGCTCAAGCTCTGGCCCAGCAGTTTTTTGGATGCTTCATCTCTAGGATGTCCTGGTAAGTAGAAATGGCAAAGCCTAATAGTGTAATGTTTGTTGCCAGCCACAAAACTGCATATTGCAGCATTTTTGTTATATGCAATATAATACTTTTCATACATAAATGGTTGCAGGCAGGTACTTTAGGTTTGCAAGAAATCCAGTATTTATTTATTGAACCAATAATGCCTAGAGCAGGTGTATGTGTGTGTTTGTTTGTGTGTGTGTGTGTATATATATATATATATATATATATGTGTATGTGTATATGTGTGTGTGTATATATATATATATATATATATATATATATATATATATATATATATATATATATATGTATATGTATGTATATATATGTATATGTATGTATATATACATACACATATATATATACACATACATATATATATATATATATATATATATATACACATACAAGCCAGTGATCAACATCCCACCTCTCCTGTGACCCATGGCTTGTCTGTATGTGTATTCAAAGCAAACGGGCTTTCAAAATAATAATAATAAAAAAAAAAAAAAAAAACACTGCATTAATGTGCGATTAAAATAATTGTCGGCGTTAATTAATTAATCCGTTAGCGCGATAACGCGTTAACTTGCCCAGCCCTTATAAATAATATTATTTATATGAAACTGTGTATATTTTGCATTTTGAATTGCAGGTCTGATGAGTGGGTTTTGAAGGGAATTTCTGGATACATTTATGGGCTCTACCTGAAGAAAACCTTTGGAGTCAATGAGTATCGTCACTGGATTAAGGAGGTATAAAGTAAAGTGATCAACAAAGGAGAGCCAATGCTTCTGTCAAACGGCCACGTGCATATGTTTATATGCTCAAACATCAATTTTTTTAAATGTTGAACTGTTCGTCTCTTATTCTTCTAACCAACAGGAACTGGACAAGATTGTGGAGTATGAGCTAAAGATGGGTGGAGTCCTGCTACATCCCACCTTCTCTGGAGGGAAAGAAAAAGACAAGTAAACCTCACCTCTATCACTGCTTATAATTTATACACACTTATCCAAACTTGTACAAAAGATGATGTTTTGGAGGAAGATAATGTCTGTTTTCCTTTCAGTCCAACACCCCACCTGCACTTTTCCATCAGACACCCCCACACATTGTCCTGGGAATATTACAAGATGTTCCAATGCAAAGCCCACCTGGTCATGAGGCTCATTGAAAACAGAATAAGCATGGAGTTCATGTTGCAGGTATATGAACTACAACATCCCTCATTTAGGAATGGAAGTGGTGTATTTCATTGGTTTTTGACGTGATCTGTGTACTGGTGCAGGTTCCTCTCAAAACCTCATTTATGGACCACCCACACTGACACACACATTTGTATTATCTTCATGGCTAATTATAAGCTGATCAGATATTGTAATCTCAGCCTGAGTTCAATCAACAGGGTTTCCACGGGGCATTAAAAAGCATTAAAAGTCATTAAATGGATTTTGCGAAAATTAATGTTCAGACAGCGATGATGATGTTTAGACAGCGGCGGTCTGGAGTAAAACTAAGAGCAGAAAATGTTAATTTTGTAAAGTCAGAAAGAAATTGTGTAGTGCAATTGAGTGAGAATAATCCCGATTTTATTACATTCGGCGTAAATGAAGATTGATAATAAATGTATTGACAGTAACAAGGTTGCACATGTTGAAGCTCGCGCAGCCGGTGTGTGTGTGAGAATCAAAACAAATGAGTGCAACAGCACAGACAACTCATAGAACAAACATACTGTGGTAAAAATTAAGTTTTTATATTTATACCATATGATGTGGCCTAGTTAAGCAACATGAGCCAACCAAGAGTGTCGATTCCCGAATATCAGTACGATTGCAGATTTGACATCGATTTTATTCACTCTATAAACGAGTAATAATCATTCACTGATCTCCGAGCAGCACACAGCGGTGTTTCTTTACTGAATGACATAATTTGAATCAATGATTCAGTGATCCATTTGTAAAGACAGCACTTGCTTGATTCTTGAATGAATCGCTTGAACTAATGATTCAAATGTTCATTAATTAACAGTCACTTGATGCCACCTACAGGCAGGTTACTCTCATATTTTAAAGTAGCATTGCATTTTTTCCAACTTTTCATATTCGTATATTAAAAATGATTTAAAACACTAAGCTCATAACATTATTCATGCAGTTGTAATTTTGCAATGTAAATGTAAATTCATTAATGAAATGTAAGAATTTGATATGAAAGATAATGCAAACATTTTTATTAGATTAGGAATTTTAAAAAAAAATTGCCCTTTCTTTAGTTAAAAAACACCTTGGAAATCAATTTAATATCACAAATATGCTGATTTCAGTAAGTAAGAACCGATATAAAAGTGACAGTTTAAATTATGTAGATTTTCTCACATATCCAAGATTATCATCATTGCATTGTCAAATTGAATGGTTAATTTAAAACATAGGCCTGTAACTGGTCAAAGTTCGGGATCATTAAGATTTTTTAATGTTTTTGAAAGAAGTCTCTTATGCTTACTAAGACTACATTTATTTGATCAAAAATACAATAAAAACAGTAATATTGTGAAATGATATATGTGATCATATATGATCAAATGTCCTGATTTGCTGCTCAGGAAACATTTCTGATTATCAATATAGAAAACAGTTGTGCTTATTCATTTTTTTTTTTTTTTGTGGAAACCATAATATATTTACATTTCAAAAATACAATAAAAACTAAAGTGTTTTTTAAATAAATACTTTTATTCAATAAGGACAAATTAAATTGATCAAAAGTGATAGTAAAGACGTTTATAATGTTACAAAAGATTTTATTTCAAATAAATACTGATTTATTTGAAATATTATTTATGCTGAAATGTATTTATTAAATTTATGACAAAGTAAAATGTATCATGATTTACACAAAAATATAAGGCAGAAAAAATGTTCAATATTGATGATAATAAGAACCGTTATTAATGATTGAGCACCAATAATCATAAGAGAGCAGCAAATCAGCATATTAGGATGATTTCTGAAGGATCACATGACACTGAAGACTGGAGTAATGATGCTGATAATTCAGCTTTGTTCACAGGAACAAATTATATTTGAACACATTCACATGGCTGGTGTCTTTGTTTTTAACTCACCTGCACTTTTTGCACCATGCAATTTATAAAATAAAAAAAATGTTTTTGTAGACTTTTTCAGTCTTCGAGTGGATCAGTGTGCGGTTAGCCAGCCTTTTTGCTCATTCTCCAATATACCATTGGCTCTACGCACCTGTAGTACAAGAACCTGTAGTTTCAGGACTTTTTTCCTGTTTGGAGCGCTACATTTTTTCCAGTAACACATTCACATAGAAAACATTTATTTTAAATGTAAATAATATTTCTCAATATTACTATTACTGCATCCTTAGTGAGCAGAAGATACTTGTTTCAAAAAGATTAAACATCTTTGGTAGTGTGTGTAGTTTAAAAAAAATAAGTCAGAAAGCATTAAATTAGATTTGATGATACATGCAGAAACCCTGATCAAATCTCTCATCAGGTGTTTAACAAGCTCTTGAGTCTGGCCAGCACAGCATCATCCCAGAAATATCAGTCTCACATGTGGAGCCAAATGCTGGTGTCCACCTCTGGATTCCTCAAATCAATTTCCAACGTGTCAGGGAAGGACATCGGACCCCTCATCAAGCAATGGGTGTATCCTTCCAATCCACTATGTGGAATAAAGTTATTTTTCTTGATTTGTTTTGTTGCTTTGTTTTTGTGGTTTACTTGTTTCTGGTTGGTCAGTTGCTGCATTCTTCGACCAAATATTTATTTATTTTTTAATAGCTGTTGGTTAATTAGTTATTGTGGTAATTATTATAGTATGGTGATATTACAGTTAAAGGGGCCATGATGTGCCTTTTTTTAAATCATTGAGGTTCTGTAGAACAGTAAAGAAGATTTTAGCTGAAATCGTGGTCGTTAGTGATTAATAAAATTCATGCCAGCAGCTGCCCGTATTTGAGAATAAAAAAATCATATCAAGGTAAACAAAATTAGTACCTGTGGCTCCTGACAATATATTGAGCTCTTTCTTGTTTTATTCTCTAAGATGGGCAGCCACTGACTTGTTTTATGAATCTCCAAGGACCACGGTTTCAGCTTAAAATCTTCTTTACTGTTCTGCTCAAGAAAAAAAACACCTACATTTTGGATGGCCTGAGGGTGAGAAAATTAACAGCAAATTTTTGTTTTTTGGTGAACTACCCCTTTAATATATGCTTTATAAATACTAATAAACAGCCAATATGCTAGTTATATGCATGCTATTAAGCAACTAGTTGATAATGAGAATTGGTCCCTAAACTAAAGTGTTACCAAAATTTATGTTGTGCTTAATTGAGGAAGTTTGAGCTCAAGCATATTGCAGTTTAATATATTATTACCTTTGACTCAACCTCAGAGACCAGAGTGGGGTGGTAAAATTTTTTGGAAGTTTTGCCTTCAACAGGAAAAGAAATGTTTTGGAACTTGAGATCCGTCAGGACTACACATCATCTGGCACACAGAAATATGTGGTGAGTGACCGCAGTGCAAAAATCAGATGGAAAATTGTGTGAGAGAATGTATGGATGGATAAAACAAAAAGTTTCATAGGGGTAGTGAAAGTGCTAAACTAGTCTTCTAAGTGGTCCGACAATGATTATGTGCATATTGAAAACTTACACATGCTTTTGTTTTTTGTTAGGGCCCTATTAAAGTGACAGTGCAGGAACTGGATGGATCATTTAACCACACATTACAGATAGAGGAGAACAGTCTCAAACATGACATTCCCTGCCACTCCAAAAGCAGAAGGTAGGACACCTGCTTTCAGAACAAAATTCATGCCTGAATCCAATCAGTAGTTCCTGTTAATAGTATACCATTTAAAATTGTCATCCAGCACTTGGCATGATTTAGGTTTTTAATTATTTTATTTATTTTTTGTATCCTTATTTATTCTCTCTCTGCTAACTATTTTGAAGAGGTAAACAAGATACAGTTTTAGAATTATTAGCAAAAAAAAAATTTAAAAACCAAATTAGATCTGCAACTAGTGATTATTTTGATAATTGATTAGTTGGCTATATATATTTTTTTTCCTTTCTTTTTTTTATTGACAAAATACACAAATTCCACATGCTGCCCAATGCTGTTCTTCAAACAGAGTAGCCAACTGTATGCTATAAACACACTGTATGCTGAATATATCTGTATCTATGCTATATATTATATGCAAAAGAGTTATGAAGTTTAAATGTGACCCGTGCTGGCAAAATGAGTCGGAATGTGCATGGGCTAATTTTGAGCTACAGACAAAAAAAAAAAGTGAAAAATGTTGATTTTGGTCGAATTTTAGGTTTTCACAAAAATGAGTTCATTAAGCCCTTGTCTGGGAATCTAGTAATTAAACATCTAAAATTATCTTTATTTTATCTTTATTATCTGACTCACATATGAATCACGCACATAAAGGCGCTTCCGCCAGCGTGCGATCCCGATAAATATATACACAGACTGTGTACACAGAATTACAGTATTTAAGTAGGCTATTTACGCAAACATAATTTGTTGTCTTGGGAACTCTTTGAGAAAGCATCTGAAGTGTAACAATATATTAGATCCATGCTGTACAGTAGGACTTACTGTATAGGCCGTCTGTCTTATTAATGTTAATCAAACAATAAAAGAAATGATCGCTGCTCTTGATTGAACTGCTTTTGTAGTTTTAATAATTTATTTGTAATGAACATGCTGAAGTGATATTTACATTTGATTAATTGTTTTTCAATTAATTGATTAATTATTTTCCAGTTTTACTTGAATGCTTTTGTTTAGATGTAAAATGAAAAGTAATGCACTAGGCCTATTTGTTTCTTTCTTATATTTGTTCTACTGTTTTATTTTTTTTTTGCATCTGTTCTTATTTTTAATAACCAAGATAAAATAAAAATATAGTAATTAATATTAAGAAAGGAAATGAAGGAAACAATGCAACGTTGCTAGTTGATTTTGCTTTGGAACCTTCAGAAAACTTCAACTTAAGTTTTCTCAGAACTGATTTTGCTGACTTTGTCGACTTCAAACGAGTAAAAATAACTCATTTTTGAAAATTTGCTCATTGTGACTCATTTTGCCAGCACAGGTCACAAATGGAGAGTATAAATAGACAGATGGGCAAAGTACAGTTTAAATCCCAACACTAAGGCCGTTTACACTTGGTATTAAGATGTGTTTTGGTTGATTGCATCACAAGTGGACAACACTAAATAGAGGTGTAAACGGGGTGTGAAACGTTTTGAGCTCGTCCACTTTCAACCACTTCCAGAGGTAGTCGAAAACGCATTTGACCAGATTGCTTTCGTGGTGTAGTGATGTGGTCGAATGCATTCGAGCAGCCACACTCCGCCTACTGACCTAATACACGTGTAATCATTGCGAGACATACAAGGACGCATGCTTATAAGACAGGATTTAAACTTTGACGGGCCGAATCAGAAGTATTATTTTCTGATAACACGAAAAAGAAACAACAGCAGGTAAGTGCAAGCAGAGGTAATATTAGTGAACGATAACTTTAGCCCTCCCGCTCGTGTTTTGACGCCAACAGAGGGATCTGTCCATTTACCCTCCTCTTGACGTAATCAGCACCACGGGGGTAATCTGGCCAGAAGTGGTCGAAAGTGGACAGAAGAGATGGATTAAAATGCCAGGTGTAAATGGGTATGTCTCCATTGTCCACTTGTGATCCGATCAACCAAAACGCATCTTAATACCAAGTGTAAACAGGGCCTAAAAATGGAGATTATAATGAAGATCATAAAGAACAAAACAATCTTAGTGTTACCAGATGAGAGGAATGTTCTTCATGAACACACGCATTCACTCTGAATGCATTAACCTGTTACTTTCATTTCTTTATTCTGTAAATGTATGGAACATCTTTATATTCAATTACATGCTGTTATCCCTTTACAGTTACTATCATAAAATGCTTGAATTTAAAATTTGCTTTTAAATCTAAATTTAACATCCAATAACAGGTATTTCAGCAAAATGAATATTTTTGTGCTGCATATAAATTTTTTCCCTCTCTACTGCCTTCAGTCTGTTTGAAGCGCTGCCGCTCATTCAGTAAATTCTGAGGTTTAACGCAGATTGTCAGGACGAGCCTTCATGCAAAATAGAAACACTTGCGTGAATATGAACATTTACAGATTACACAACCTAAAATTAAAGTTTTGCGCTGAGGAATCATATCACACATTAAACACGCATCTGTCAAAGCTCCTGACAGGACGAGCCATGTTAAACATTATGCTTATGCATTAGCTTGAAGTTTAAAATAAAGCATTGGCATGTTTTGGGCAGCTTGGATCACGCACCTTTCCTGAAGCAGCTCACTCTGTTTCCTCCACTACTAGATTCATTTATATTCATTTCGTCCATAGAAATGCGTTATTCAATGGTAAAATTTGACGCGACTGGCAGATATTTTGCATGCATGGTGGGCAGACGCGACTAATCAGTAATGAAATTTGTTGTTGATGATTTTCATTATCGATTATTAGCGATTTTATTGATTAGTAGTTGCAGCCCTAAACCTGATACAATTTGTTATAAATTTTTCTTTCCATGAAAATAGCCACAGAACCTGGCATGGCGTTAAACACAAACAAACAAACAAACAATTCTTTCTCTGCCAGGAACAAGAAGAAGAAAATCCCTCTGATGAATGGAGAGGAAGTTGACATGGACTTGTCAGCCATGGAGTAAGCTGTTTATATATTTTATGAATTTATCACATACAGATCAGTGAATCTTCCAACTTTTAAGTGTGTAATACTTAAGAATTCAGGTACATTTGAGTAACATTTAAGATTAATGCCTTTGAGCATATTTTGTCTAATAGTTGTAATTGTTTCAGCAGTATATCTCCCTGTTAAACATGCACACTATATTAATATTTTACACAAACAAGAGACAAAGAGGTTATTTCTCACTGATCCCCTTATGTTATCTGCCCCTTTCTTCTTTGATACTAATTTTTGTTTCATCTGACCATCTTTAGACTATTTCCTGTTTATTCAGTGGTACACCACTCTGACTTCTTGCTATAGTGTATACATGTACACATGACTTAGTTTTTGGACATTCTTTTTTTGTTCTTGATGCCCATTTCAGACTGGATGCTTAAACAGTGAAAGCAGCACAGAAGCTATGTAGAGCGTAAACAGTATGAGCTCATTGTGTTGTCATACTCACAATATTTGTAGTGTGCAGCTGAACTGCATGTATTTTGTCTGGCCAGAGGAGAATGACACAATTTTGACACACTAGTTCCCTGTCTAAATACTGTAAAGCTGATGTAAAGCCACCCAGCTTTATATCAAGCTGATGTAAAGCTGCTTTGACACAATTTGCATTGTTAAAATGCTATACAAATAATAGTGACTTGACGTTAGGGGTGTGCGATATTGGAAAAAAAATCTCAATATTTTTGGGGATTTTTTCGATAACGATAATTAGACAATATTTTGCTGAGTGTGTTATTGTGCTGATATCTGACTGCTGTGGACAGCTGCATTTTTTGATATTCTGCATATTCTGTGTGGTCACATCAGTGAACAGAAATTAATCTTTTCATAAGTTTAAATTGATTTTTAACTTTTATGGGCATTTTTACCTTTAATAAATCCTTTTTTTTTTTTTTTTTTTTTTATAAAAGTGTGCATCTTTTGAGTCAAATTGTTACATTTAATCAGTCAATTAGAATAATAAGACTTTTAGGCTGTTACGAAACAAATGAGACCAGTATCAACAAAGTGAATCTTTGGAGAAGTTGCTTCTGAAGTGGTATTTAGATGTATTTACACACTGTTTAATGCAGCTCAGAGGGACATGGAGTGCTTTAACCTGCAGTTACAAATGCATAATATTTTGATATTTTAAACATTGATCAAAAATGAAAAGATACTTTAAATGTGAAATTAAATCGCCAGCAGGTGGCAGCACGTCACTCTTAACAAATGAGTCATTGTGATTGAACTGAAGCATTTAAACGGTTGATTCATTCAGGAATGAAACATCGCCATGTTGCTCAGAGAGGCAAAACAGTGCTGTAGCTGTTTGGAATTTTGGAATTTTTTTTGGTGAAATAGAGCAAAAACAGGCAATATGGTGTCTAAAACGCAAGTCTCTTAATATTAACTTATTGATTTTTTTACAACAATTCACTAAACAATATCACATTTGTAATCATGCTGATTTTTGAAGAAAAAAAAGGCATTCTTCGTGTAATTTTTAACTTTATGAAATGATATAAATATATACATTTTCTGCCCTCATATCTTGAATTTTGTGATCTTTCTTAATGTATTTTAATAAACTGAATCATGCAGTGAAAGAACACTCTAAATGCGCTAGCGCTCTAGTCTAGACTTGCGTGCACTCCGTATAGTGTTGTTTGGTTTTTGCAAAATACTCAGTGTCAAATTGCACATCGTCAAAACAACAATTACGATATTATCGCAGACGATATATATCGCACACCCCTACTTGACGTATATATATCAGAATCAAGAGTGGGTAAGACGAGTGTCTTTCGTTATATTTCTTTATTCAGGTGTGTTCCTCTAATCATTAGCTGGTTAAAAACAAACCACCATGGCTGATTCCCTTTGACCCTTTCTCATAAAACACTATGACTGTCCTCTTTATATGTTATTTTATGTGTGTGTGTGTGTTTTTTTAAATGACAACATGACCGGGAATTCTATTGTAGTGGACAGATGTGTAAAACCCCCACCATTTATTTATTTATTTATTTATTTTGTGATTTTATATATCTTAAACTTGCATGAATCTGATACATTGAAAAATTGATGTATGTTTGTGCGTAATATTATGCAGATTTGTGATAGATGTTAGGTGACTAGTGGTGTTGTCTCTCAAATGTCAGAGCAGGCCAGGGCAGCTACAGGGGGCTAGAGAGATCAGCTAATCGTTTCAGTAGCATTGGGGTGAGGATGAGCAGGGGGAAAGGTTATACTACACTTACTGTACTGTGAGCTTAAGCAGTAGGGTTGGGCCGATAGACGATGCCGATGGCTGACAGACGTCACAATGTCGAGCTGGCATCATGATTTCTTTCCCCTACCCCCTCTCCCACAATCTGCAACATCCCAATAGGTGTGTTTGACTTGAAGCAGCACTGCGCAGAATGATCAGTGTATGACATCAAAGTACTGTAAGAGTATTTCGAAAACATAAGGACATACTTTGATGTCATACAGTGATCGGTCTGCGCAGCGCCGCTTCAAGTCGAACACACCTAGTACCGTGTTCGGAAAGGAAATGACATGTACTACGGAGCCCCTGAAGGGAATAAGTACGAGATGGGAGGAAAAAATATATTTCAATACTTTCTCTCGCAGTTATATTGTTGGATAATCATACTGTATATAAATTGCGGGCATTAGGGGGCCGCTATTAATATGCGGGGCATTGTAACGGCTTTTGAATGCGTGCTCTCATTTTACTTTCACTTTCGAGATTCGCCATCACATGTACTCTATATATTACGGAGCAGCAGTACTTATCGCACATTCGCCATTGTCCTCAGTCATCTCTACTTACTCTCTTTATGTGGTAAGTGAAATTTTATGTACAGTAATGTAATGGACTACCGCTAGCAAGCGGCTAACCATGTCCCTTTAGTGGCTCCGTAGAACGCGTTGTTTGTTTTCCGTGCTTTTCTCAATACGGATTCACGCTTCACGCCCTCCTATCCCCCCCGTGTTCCATTTGCAATGTAACATGGTAGAAATCGTCCGATGCCAAGTTCCAGTTTACAAATGATTAAGCAGGTTAATGTGGAATCTACCTTTTATGCTTTCAGACCAGTCTCAGTTTTTTTTTTTAAATGATATCCATAGTCAGAATTTAAAATCCATGGTCTTGCATGGTCCTTCTGAGTTTTGTTAGTCAAAATCATGGCGAGCTTGATTAATTTTAACATTGTGCCTACAGTGACCCCTTTTCTTCTGTTGTAATGTCACAGTGCTGACTCTCCTCTGCTATGGATTCGAATTGATCCGGACATGTCCATCCTACGGAAGGTGGAGTTTGAACAGGCCGATTTCATGTGGCAGTACCAGTTGCGGTTTGAGAGGGATGTGGTGGCCCAGGAAGAGGCTATCTCAGCGCTGGAAATATTTCCCACACCGGCCTCGCGACTTGCTCTCACTGATATTTTAGAACAAGACCAGTGCTTTTATAAAGTTCGCATACAGGCCTGCTTCTGTCTGGCTAAGGTAAAACATGCTACCTTACATACAAAATATGTAGCATAATTAGTTAAATTAGCAGTAAGATGGTAATGTATCTCATGCACTACCTATCAAAAGTTTAAGGTAAGGGAGGGTTTTTTTTATTTTTAAAAGAAATTAATACTTTTCAATCAGATGCAATAAATTGATCAAAAGTGACTATTTCTGTTTTTCAGAATTTTAAATAAATGATGTTATTTTTATATACTCATTAAAGAATCCTGGGGGGAAAAAATGTATCATGGTTTCCACGAAAACATAACCATAACTACAGTGGCCGAGAAGTGCAAAACAAATCACAGTTCTGAAAACAAAATAACAAATTACAAACGCAAATGCAAATCTAAAAAGCAAAATAATTCAGAAAACAACAACAATTCCAAAAACATTATAACAAGTCAGAAAACACAATGACAAATTCGAAAACAAAATAAGTCAAACACAACAACAAATCCGAAAACAAAATAAGTCAAAAAACACAACGACAAATCTGACAAACCGGAAGAGGTAGGTATAGTTTGAGACAGGGCCATTGGTTTGAGAATAGATTACGTACGGCTGACTGGACGAGACATCTGTCAATCAAGGTATTCAGGAAGAACAGCAGAGTTGTGGTAGAAAGTTTGGAGATGGTATTAAAGTAGCTCAGTTTAAATGTATTGTATGAATTGCGCTTACTATGGAATAAAAAATATGCATGTACATTTACAACTCTGTGTTATATTACCTTTGAAGCAGAATACAAAAAACTAGTTAACGCTAATGCGAGGGTGTTTCTACACAGTGTCTATGGGAGTGACGGTAAATTTGACAGTTCTCTCTTCTGACTGATGTATCAGTATCTCTCTAATTTTTTTTCTTTTTATAAATGTTGAAAACACTATTGTGGGTTTTTCTTTTGCTATTTGAGCAAATGGGAATGCAAAAAAAAAACAGGCAGAGGTGCTTTAAATTAGGATTTTTTTATGTGGTGCGGAGAGAATTTAAAGGGGAGAATATAAATACAAAATATTAAGAGTTGAACAGTCTTTTTATTAGGAAAATTAAACGAATTGAGTTATATACACAGTTCAAAAGTAGAAAATGGCCTTATTGAAAATGCAAATTGATTCTCTGCCAGTAGGAGGCGCTTTTGGAACGGTTTCGCTCGTAACAGCTGTTCACAAAGCTGTGTGGCTCTCATAAATGCTACTTTAACAGGCAGTATTCAGGCATTATAATTTAGATGAAATAAAAATGACATAGAACGTTTGAGAAACGCCCCCTTTTTGGTCTGCAGAGACCTATACTTGGATTTGTCATTGTGTTTTCTGACTTGGTATTTTGTTTTCAGATTTGTCATTGTGTTTTTTGACTTGTTATAATATTTTCGGAATTGTTGTTTTCTCTTTTTTTTTATTTTTTTTTTTATTGTTATTTTGTTTTTTAGATTTGCATTTGCGTTTGTAATTTTTGTTTTCAGAATTGTGATTTGTTTTGCACTTCTCGGCCACCGTACATAAACATTTTCAACTGTGATAAGAATAAGCAATGCTTCTTAAGCACCTCATCAGCATATAATGATTTCTAAAGAATCGTATGATGCTATGACGTAATTGCTGCTAAATTTCAGCTTTGCCATTACAGGAATTTACTATATTTTATATATTAAATATAGTAAATATTTGTTTAAACAGGGAATTTTGAATTCTAATATTATTTCAAAATTTTATTGTTTTGCTATATTCTTTTTTATTAAATTAATGTAGCCTTACTAAGTATAAGAGCATTACTGAGCAACTGAGCATCCCCCCCCCCCAAAAAAATCTTATCTATCCCAAACCTTTGGATTGTTGTGTATTTTCCTCAGCTCTGATAAAGGATAAACAACACCTCTTTCTCCAGACTTGTGCTTGCCAGTTGACCATGTTTTCAATTTTTTAAATGTTAATCTCAGTATGTTGTCCCAAATACAGGTTATCATATTGCAAAAACACAGACTACAGTTAGCAAGTGATGTAGGCCTAAATTATCACAGAAAAACAAGTGACAAGAAGTGTAAAAAAGTGTAGTATATCATACGTTTTGTATTGAGATTTTCTTCAAGTGAAACAAAACTTCATCCTCTCTATTTGTTTAAAGTTGTATTGGTTATTATTTTACCATGACAGTAATTGAAGTAGCTTTTTTAAAACTCTAAAGCAAAACAAAAGTGGCAATGTGGTAATTTGACATTATTAAGGTCACTTATGACTAATGACATTATTGTTAAGGTCAGTTAATCAGTTAATCATCTACATCACCTTTAACACTGTTTATTCATGCATTTGAATTAGCAGTTGAGTTTCCATACTGTTTGAAATTATATTGCTTGCTTTTTTGGGAGGCATTAACTGTTGACTTGTGTTAGATTGCTAATTCCATGATGAGCACCTGGACTGGCCCCCCAGCCATGAAGTCTCTTTTTACACGCATGTTCTGCTGCAAAAGCTGCCCGAATATTGTCAAGACCAACAACTTCATCAATTTTCAGAGCTACTTCCTGCAAAAGGTAATACCTTTTTTTAAAATTGGATAATTTAAGATTTTAATTATAGCCTAGTTAGATAAGAAGTTCACTTTTATCTTCAACAAAAAGTATCACGGAAAACCTTTGGACCATAAGACAGGACCCAGTGATTCATGTCAGAAATGAAATATGTAAGACAAACAAGCTTCTCCACAGTAGAGATGCTAGATATCGGCCCGGCATGTAAAGGTGCCATAGAGGTCCCTCAGTGAGCACTACTCTGGTGCCTGAATGTTAAATAACAATTGTTGTTAGTCATTAGCACACAATAAGTAATTAAGAATAAGAATTATTCTTATACTTCTTTGAATTCTTATAATTCTTATTATGTGCTAGAGAATTATTGGAAACTCATTCCCTGCCATATCAGGCATTTGGCATTAACACTGTTTGAACAAGGCTCACAGCATCACCACCAAAGATCCAACTCACATCTCAGTGGATATATTGCAGATTATGGGCCAACACATCAGGCTGTCAAAACCCTGACACTTACTTCCATTTCAAGGAAGAGGGCTGAACACTATTGTCAGTCTTTTGCACCACAGCTGTTGCTAGAATGACACTAAAGTTGACTATTCTTTTCATGTAGACTATGCCTGTGGCCATGGCTCTGCTCAGAGATGTTCAGAACCTTTGTCCCAAAGAGGTCCTCAACTTTATACTGGACCTCATCAAATACAATGACAACCGGAAGAACAAGGTAATAGAGCAAAGAAAATTGGTTTGTTGAAAAGAAATGAGCATTTTGATGAAAGGTAGAAGGCTATATGCTACAAGTGTCCCGATTGATCTAAACCTGAAAGCTCATGTTTTTTCTATACATTGCTGTCTTTATTTACATAAATTACTTGTCAGAGGTAACATCACAGAACTGTTGTAATTTTGTTTTTTTCTACTGCAGTTTTCTGATAATTACTATCGTGCTGAGCTGATTGATGCCCTGACAAATTCACTGACTCCTGCCATCAGCATTAATAACGAGGTGCGCACAGTGGACAGCTTAAACACAGATGTTCGCCTGATCTTGGAGGAAATCACACGCTTTCTTAACATGGAAAAACTGCTGCCGAGCTACTGTAACACCATAACTGTCAGGTGTGTGATCTTTTACATGCATGTGATTTGTGGAAATTTAGATGGGTCTCATGAAAAGATTGCCAAGAATGCCCACAACGGATGTCTGTACCTACAAACTTCTGAAAAATGAATTTGCCAAGTTTATGAAACTTCCTCCTTTTAAACTATATGGGCTAATACTTTAGAAATAAAAATGGTACAAATAAATTAAGGTTCACATTTTATTTGTATGTAGCCTTCATACAAAAAAGAAATGTGAAATTCCCATCAAATAAACAAAAGTGTGTCAGACTCAACTTTTTAAAGGCAGGGTAGGTGATTTGGTTCAAAAACATTTTTTGTTATGGTGGTTGAAAGTCTCTTCTAAAGTCTCGCTATTATTGTAGTATTACGCGTTGTGTACTGTAATGTTTTCTCACCGTTGAATGAGACATGAGGTAAACTGACAGCGCTGCATTCAATCCTCCTCCAGCGCCGTCTCTCATCGTGTTTAATTACTCACCCTCATGTTGTTCCAAACCCGTAAGGCCTTCGTTCATCTTCAGAACACAAATTAAGATATTTTTTAACTCGGGAGGACAAGTTAATGACGGTGACGGGGCTGGATCTTTTCCGAAAATAATTTACTAATGTACAAATTACGCTTCTAATTGTGATCCAAACTTTAAAAGTACATTAAAATAGAAACAACACAAAGTTCTTTTGTATTTAAATGTAGTAACTTAGTCATGTTTAATTATAATTTCCGCAGATAATTGTTTCATATGACAGGCCTGCGGAAATTATCAGGACAGATTTATACATAAAATTCATTCCTACAACTTTTTTTAACGATTAATCGACGAACGATTAATTGTCAATAAGAGATGCAACTGATTAAAGCTATCGATGGTCGATTAAGCAATTTAATTTTGGGCTGCGTGCAGCTCATGAGTAAAACAGATGCAAGCGGCTGTGAGTGACGGTGACGGGACTGGATCTTTGGTGAAAATAATTTACTAACATACAAATTATGCTGCTAATGTGATCCAAACTTTAAAAGTACATTAAAACTGAAACAGCAAAAAGTTATTTTGTATTGAAATGTAGGAACTAAGTCATGTTTAATTATAATTATCCCAGATAATTGTTTTATATCAGTGGACAGGACTGCAGACATGAGCAGAACAGATAAAGGGGTCATATGATGCGATTTCAAGTTTTCCTTTGTCTTTGGAGTGTTACAAGCTGTTCGTGCATAGATAAGATCCCTAAAGTTGTAAAGACTAAAGTCTCAAACCCAAAGAGATATTCTTTATAAAAGTTAAGACTCGTCCACACCCTCCTAAAACGGCTCATTTAAACATGCCCCCACATGTCTGTGTCACTGTGTGGGAAGATTTGCATAACACCGCCCAATAGGGTTGGGCGATGTCTACAAAATTGGCATTGGACGATGTCTTCAATGAAACATCGCGATTGACGATGACATCGGGGGGCAGGGGGAGTTAGGAGGTGTGCCCAAAGCATGAATCCATGTTCAGAAAGACACGGGAAACACATAACGATTGCTAACGGTTGCCTAAAATTTCACTTACCACATAAACAGAGTAAGGAGAGATGACTGAGGACGATGGCGAATGGTTTGCAGCTCCTCAGCACCGCTGGCAAACATCTAATCTTGTAAAATGTGTGGTATGTACTGCCGCTCCATAGTATAAACAGAGTAACTCGCGCGATCGTGAATCTCGAAAGTGAAAGTGAATCTAAAAAACAATCGTGCATTCAAAAGCAGTTTCAATGCCAGGCATAAAAGCGGCTCCTTGATGCCCGCAATTATATACAATACAGTATAATTACCCAATGATATAACTGCGAGAGAAAGTATTGAAATATGTATTTTCCTCCCATCTAGTATTTATTCCCTTTAGGGGTTCCATAGTACACATCATTTTCTTTCCAAACACGGTATTGGGATGCGGCGGATTGCGGGGGCTATTGGGGGGATCACGATGCCGGCTCAACATCGCAATGCTATCAGCCATCGGCGATGGATGATGGCATCGTCTATCAGCCCAACCCTACCGCCCAAATGTATACACAAAGAAATAGGGCGTGATTTTTATTCTCGCTGTAGTATTGCTGCTGCCGCTGGCGCCATGTCCTGGAGATGCTGTGTTTCGTTGTGATAGCGAAACTACTTTGTTTGGGCTTCCAAAAGAGGGCACAACAATAAATCAGTGGTAAAGTTGTATTTACAACACTGTTCCAGAACAGTTCAACCCAAATATTAGTGTGTGTGCAGCGCATTTTACAGAGGACTGTTTCCTGAACCTGGGAGAGTAGCCTACAATGCCAGCTGTGCTTAAAGGCTGTTTCTATAAAGTAGGGCAATTCCAACTTTGCAAGGACAGTCTAGCGCTTCTGACTCACAGCCTGTAAGTATGTTTTCATATTTAAAGAATTTGCGACTATTCAAACGTGAGTTTTGAGCAGTGTAGAGTAGCGCTTGTTGTTCGTCGTTTCTCCAATCATAAATGCAGACATGGTAATGTTTACGCGGTGCGACGCGTAAAAAGACAGTGTAAGTCATTATAATAAGTAATTATGTCCCCACTGGATGCAACAAATGCCTCGTTTACAATAGGTTTTATTGTTTTTGTCTCGCCGCGCCGGAACACGGCATCACAATACGGTAAGGGGTGTAACATTTCCGTCACACGCTTGCGGTATTCGGCCAATCACAACGCACTGGATAGCTGGCCAATCAGAGCACACCTCGCTTCTCAGAACGATGAACTTTGTAAAAATCAACGCGTTTCAGAAAATCGGAGCATAGAGGAGCAACAATAATGTACAGTATGTGGAAAATAATGTGTTTTTTTTTAACCTTAAACCACATAAACACATTGCATTACACCAAATACACAAAATAATGTTCTTTTTTTTGCAACGTATTATGACCCCTTTAAATCACGGCCATGA